>MU859217.1:0-85322 GCA_033297205.1 Pseudoneurospora amorphoporcata | reverse complement strand
AAAAAAAAAAAAAAAAAAAAAAAAAAAAAAAAAAAAAAAAAAAAAAAAAAAAAAAAAAAAAAAAAAAAAAAAAAAAAAAAAAAAAAAAAAAAAAACTCCCCGCCCCAATTAATCAAACAGAAACCTCCACATGCTTCGACTTCTGATCCGCCTTCCCAATCTCCGACGCCGCATCATATTCGCCGCCCTGAACCGACCCCTTCTCAGCAGCCGGCCCGCCATCAGTAATGCCAAACAGCTCATCCATATGCTCAAGCGAGACGCCCTTGGTCTCGGGCACGAAGAACCAGACAAAGACAAACATGCTAAAGCAAAAGCTGCCAAAGATCAGGTAGGTGCCGTAGCCGTGGGCTCCCACCGTGACCAGCATGGTCGGGACGGCGCGGGCAACGACGAAGTTGAAGAGCCACTGTGTCGCGGCGGCGTAGGACACATTGAGCGAGCGCAGGCGGGCGGCGGGGATTTCCGAGGCGTAGATCCAGCAGGCGGGACCCCAGCCGAATTGGAAGAAACTGTTTGTACAATGTTAGCTAAAGGTTTACCTAGGTACTATAGCAATAGGCAAGAGGCAGAAGGGAAGGAAGGAAGGAAGAGAGAAAAAAAAAAAAAAAAAAAAAAAAAAAAAAAAAAGACTTACGCAGCAAACAAGAAGATGCACACCAACGCCACATATCCCGCGGGCGGTACCGACTGGCCCTCGATCGGCGGCGAGATGCGGACATACAGGCCGATATAAAACATGGCCAGACCCTGGGCAATCGACGTCCACAGCAGCGACCGTCTACGGCCCAACGAGTCGGCGAGGAACAGCAAGAAGATGACGCAGCTTGTCACCTTGACAATACCATAGATACCGGTACTGAACAAGCTCGTCGACGTGCCCGTGATGCCCAAGTTCTTGAAGATGGTCGGCGCGTACGTGTTGATGGCGTTCGTGCCCGTCATCTGCTGGCAGATCATGAGGAAGACACTAATCAGCGCGCGCTTGCGGTTGCCGCTGATGGTCCACATATCGCGGGTCAAGTCCCAGTAGGTAGCATCGCCCTGGAGGCGGCGCTCGTGCTCCAGCTGGTCCTGAATCTCGCGGAACTCCTCGACGATGTACGGGTGATCGGGGCTCAGGTTGCGGATGCGGCTGAGAACAGACTTGCACTCCTCCCAGCGGTCGCGACGGGCCAGCCAGCGCGGGGACTCGTGGCAGAGGAGCATGCAGGCGCACAGCAGGACGGCGGGCAGGCCCTGGAGGGCGAGCGGGAAGATGTACATGGATTTGCCCTTGAAGTGCAGCGAGACCGAGTAGTTGATCCAGAAAGCGATCATGCCTCCTGTGACGATGAAGAGCTGGTAGAGACCGGTGAGCAAGCCGCGGATAGAGCGGGGAGCGTTTTCCGAGACGAAGACGGGGTTGATGCAAGAGGCGGCGCCGACACCGACACCGGCGATGAAGCGGCCGATGTACATGGGTGCGAGGTTGCCTGAGGCGGCGGCTTGCATGATGATGCCGGCGAGGACGACGAGGGAGACGGCGATGAGACACCACTTGCGGCCGTAGCGGTCGGTTAGGGGGGAGGCGAATAAAGCACCGAGGAAGCAGCCGGCTTGGAGGGTGGAGACGATGTTGCCGCCTAGGTTGGCTTTGGCTTTCGGGTTACCGGTGAAGCCAAAGTCGTGCTGGAAGGGTTCGAGCTCGATGACGCCGCCGATGACGGAGGAGTCCCAGCCGAAGGACATGGCACCGAAGCAAGCCTGTGATGGGGAGGGGTGGAAGGGTTAGTAAGGCAAGATCCTGTTGAGTGATACTGATACTGCTCAGGAGACATGAAGGAACTCACAGAGCAGGCTAGGAGATAGACACGCCAGCCATAGATCTCTGGGGGATCTTGTGCCATGGCCTCATTTTTGACGATCTTTCGGAGGATCTTGTTTCCTATTGAGAGACCCATCTTGACGGTTTGATGTGAGGTTGCCCCCTATCGTTCGAAATATCTTCTTCGTGTGTCGGAGATGAGATGATGATGAACAACAGCCTTCGAGGCCTCTTTGGGCGCTGGCTGGATGTTGGCCGATGAGTGAGAAGCCTCCTTCAACGGTATGACCTCTTGATCGGGACCTGAGTGGTTGGTAGGAAGGATGATAGATGGATGAGGTGTGAGAGGAAAGATTTACGAGAAAAGAAAATGAGTGTCCTCCAGCCTCCGGGTAATATAATACCTAGACAGTAACGGTGCCGGTGTCCGGAACCCTTATGTAGTTCCTGTATGTCTGGAAGCAACGCAGTGCAACGCCAGTTCGGCCAGTTCTGGAACCCCCATGCAAGGTCACCAAGTAGGTATACCTAGGTGTCGCTTCCTTGGCGACTTGACACGCCTTAACTGTTTAGTGAGAGACGCTACCCCATACTCCAGATTCCATGATGGCGCGACCGCGGTTCTCCCTCCTGTTGCAGCAATGGTACGCTCGCTTGTATCACACCGGATGGAGACAGCTCACACGCCCTCTGTACACTACAAGGGCTCGATGCTCTTTACCAGGCCTGATTGGAGTTATGTTTTGGAAAATACATGGATGGCGATTCCCCTTTCTGCGGCATTCAAAGGCAAAGGGTAACCGGGTTGGAGCTAGAGTGTGCTCTTTCTTCCAAGCCCCCTCCCTGTTCGCCCAATACTGGTAGCATTTTTCCACCAAGGAGAGGGGGACGTTGCATTGCAACTGGCTCCATCCCTTTTCGTCGTCTTTTGCCTTGTCGTCGTCTTTGCTACCGTCTGATCTGTAGCACTTGTTAGCGGTGGGCACATTCGTATTTGGTATATGTATCTTGTTGAATTATGTTGGTCGATGTCTTTTCCATGGAGCAGAGAGTCCTGAGTAAGCGATGCTCAAGTCACGATCCTTGATGCCGTCCAAGATACCTTGTTAGTAGAGAGGAGCTCAAAAGCTGGAGGTTGGGATTCGGGACTCGGCCTCTTCTTCCGAGTGACTTTCAGTGTTCGGCAGACCGTGTTATTACTGTCGCCGCCGCAGCCATTCCCCCCACCCTCCATGTTTCCCCAGATCCCATGGAGTCGCCTCTTCTCTTCTCCTTGCCCCTTGCCCTCCCACACTCCGCACGCCGGCTGTTCCCCTCACCTGACAATACAAGCCGTGTAAACTGGAAAGCCCCCCGCCAATCAGAATGGCGAGAAGAAACCCAACGGCCCCGGGAGTGTCTGGATGAACGGCCTCTGGTCCAGTGCCTGGTCACGGTGTTCCACGTGCCAAGCACAGGGTAAGCATGCTACTGAAGTTCGAAGCTTGGTATTTTCGCAGCCTATTGGTCCCGTGTCATTCGTGGAGGCACGGAACGGACATCAACAACAAAGTGCGGAGGAGAGCCACTCGAAGGAAAAGGCTTGTTTGTCCTTGGTGGGGAGCAAGTGGAGGAGGACTGGAGAAGGACCTGGATATCGATCAGATAGGTTTCGACAAAGACAGCCCAGGTGTAAAAGCCCGAGGTGGAACCGGCCGTTCTTGTCATGCTGGAGTCGGCTCCTCCTCGCCCGGAGGATGTCGTGGTTGAACATTGTCATCTGCACAAGGTACAAGTCCGGGGAAAGCGCGAGCGGGAATCCACTGAATGTGAGCCCACCGAAACCCGCTGAGGAGAATGGGGGTTACCCCACATCCCGCCCGCGATGTTACGGGCGTGGTGGAATCAACAATTTCAAACAAGGCAACCCAAAGGTTGATGAAGTTGGGATTGTGATCCTCTGAACCAAACCATCACGCATCTTCGGTTGGGAGTTCGGTAGGTAGGTCGGTACCTAACATCAACCTTTCCAGTCAGTTCATAGATGGAAACCATCACCACCGCCAGCATAAGACAATAGACTTTTCTGGTCTCAACCACATATAAAAAAGATATGCAGTACATATGAAGGGGATAGTGTATAGTAGTGTACCAATTTTTATATTCCAACCTCCCGATCTTTTCCCCCACGGGGTAAATCTACGCTAGACGATTAGGTGGGAGGGTGGGGAGTCTACCCCAAATTTCCATTCCATTCATCCCCGCTCCGCGCCGTGATTGATATCATCACGCTGTTCCACGCGCCCAGAACCCAATTGAAGCCTCATCACCAACACCACAAGCGAGTGCACTTTTCTGTCATTATTGCGCTCGCCCCTGTAAAAAGAAGATCACCAGTCCCTTCCGGTCCCCAGGAGCCCGGTTCGCGACACACCTTGTTGGTGAGCTGGGGATGTCGCATGCAATGTGTCAGAACTGACAAAGGCTATCGAATATCTGAACTGGGGTATGGGCCGGAAAGTAGATTATCCACAAATCAGGGGACAGTATATGGAGGTCGTCTTGGCAGAACTTCGAGGTGAGATGAGCCACGTGCAAAGTCGGAGATACGTTAGAATAGGTTTCTAGTTTTGGCCTGGCGAGCTGAGCAAAGGCTGATGAATGATATATAACACTGTAATTGACTGGATATGTTGTTGACGCACATGCAGGCTTCTTCTTCTTCTGGAAATTGTGTCAAGCTGCCTGAGGTGATGGTGTCGGCCCGGATGTTCATGTCACTCTGGAAGATAAAGTGTTGTGACTGAGGTAGCACCGCGTGGATGCCGGGGGCATTATCAGTATCGATTATATCCTACAATGTCACTCAAGTAGGCTCAACCAGACTGGGTGATGTAGGTAGGTGAGCTTGCCATAGGATGGATGAGCTTCTGTCCTCTTTACCCCACCTCCCGTGAACTCTCCGTACAGCGGGATCACCAGAATTTCGTCCTTCAGTGTTGACTTTTTGTCCCCCACCCAACATTGTCTCCCAACGGCCAAACGCCAAAGCTGTGGCACCAAGACTACAATACCGCACAAGTGCAGCTGCCTCAACCCGTCATCACGAAACTGGGATGTCAGTCTGCCACCCCAGGTCGCCAACACAAGCTCAACGCATACGCATTCCAGCAGGACGCCATAGTCACCTTCTGGGGCTACCAGTACGCAGCATACTGGTCCAACAATGGGCCGGCCGATGGCGACACTCTGTGTCTTTGCGTGGCCAGAAGACAGTTACGGCCCCGTTCCGACGCGCCTGTCCAAAACAACGACGAAAAGGCTTACCGTTGGGAAGTCCTCGAGCTTCGTGACTACATGCAGACCGTCAACGATGGTCATAACACCGTTTCGCTTGGAATCTGCCCTGGCGATGGAACGATCCACCTCGCATTCGATCATCACTGTGATATGTGAGTCGCGCCGTCCTTCTTGATCTCACAAGTTGTTTTGTATGTTCACCGCCTCCAATACAATTATCGAGCAGCCTTCGATACCGCATCTCAAGGCAACATATAGCCACTCAGCCCCGTGCCGTCAGTAGGCATCCAGACATCTTCTCAGCCACCCTTGACCACCTTCCGAGAATCCCATCCACGCACAAGCCCCTCCGCGATGTGACATACCCCCGATTTGGCTTCCTCGGCGAGAATATGTTCTTCTCCCACCGTGACGGCAAGGCTGGGCTCGGCAACGACCATCTTTACACCTACAACGGCAACGACGGTCGCTATACGTACATCGGCCCTTACCTGACAGGCGTTCAGAGTAATCCGTACGTCAACGGGATCACCTCTCGCGACGGAACCCTCCACGTCACTTGGGTATATCGAGGCTTTGTGGACTATCCGGGGTGGGACGATCCGCTCGATACCAAACACAAGCAACAGGCGGGACCTAACGGGGCCGAAAACAACCATAACATTTTTTATGCCTACAGCCATTCCGACGGATATACATGGAGAAGTGGCCAGGGTGAAATGATTGCCGACTTGAGGGATCCCGTCAAGTTTTCCCACGACAAAAGGGCAAAAGAGGGCATCATAAGAAACGATGCCAGTGGAATCGTGGCCTTTGACATAGCCAAGGGCAAGGGTCTGATGAACCAAGAAGCACAGGCGGTTGACCAAGAGGGAGGTATACATGTCTTGAACAGAGATATGATGGATGACGGGGGCACGTACCTGTGGAAACATTATTACCGGTCGCCAGATGGTAAGTTAGCGCTGTGCCATGGTTCTGATATTGCTGGCAAGGCCGATTGACGGTGACTAGGAACGTAGACGCAGCGGGCACTGCAAGCCATCAAACAAGGCAGCAAACGTGGTCAACAGGCCATCAGTCAAACCGGCGACTTATACGCAATCCTTCCAGACTCGACCACGAAGAGCATGCGGATCCTGAGGGCCACCAAAGATAGTGGATACACCGATTACCGAGAAGTTTGGAAAGGAGACGGCCTTGGCGGCGAACCGCTGGTAGACTCAGCCAGACTAGAATATGACAACGTGCTGTCGGTCTTTGCTCGCCACGATCCAGTCGACTCGGCTGGGCACCCAGCTGAACACACGGCGGAGAGTCAAGCTGTCGCCATCCTTGACTTTGAGCTGCCCATGCGAAGACATGGATCCCAAGGCGGACGAAGATTCCATGAGAGACACAAGTGATCCAAGTGACGTCGATGGTCAACCCATCTCTCAGGCGCGTAAGAAGTTAAGACTGGAAAGAAAACAAGCATCTGGAACGGGCCTTGCCGAGATTCGGAATAAGGTCAAAAGCGAATAAGCTGCGCTAGTTCAACAAGGGGAGCTCGTCAGATAGACAATCCGGGGGAAATCCTTGAAGCACTTGAAGCCCACGTTCCGACAATAGATGCGCTCATAACGCAGTAAAAACCAAAAGATGTTTGGGACAGCCTTCGGAGCAGACTCGGCGAATTTTCTTTGAACGAGCAGATGGAACAGTTTGTTGCACGTGTCAAACAAGAGGTCTAGAATGACAAACTCTCATGGAGCGTTCCGGCCTTTTGAGCACATCGTGCAAGGAAATGATTGAGGCGTCGGGAAGCGGTCCATATCGTTTCAGGGTCTAAATCCCCCCAGCCGTGCCAGCCCAGAGGACACGCATCTTCAAGACCGAGGTGATGACACTGAGTGAAGGACATCCGGAAAGCCACCCGAGGGAGAGACAATATGGGCTGTTGCCATTGGCCAAGGCTTGCAATGGTCTCGGATGGCCTGGGGCAGAATGCTGTGCTCGTGGTCAGCTGGACTGTTATCAGCGACATGTTGACTTTGATGGAGCGCCGATATCCAGGCATGAAGCTTGTTGCCGCAGGTAGAGGATGCTATAGTGATTGTCAATAACATGATGCGTGTCTTCCATCTGTCGCGGCCCGTGGGGTTTGCCCCGATCAGTATGCTGAATCTTGGGCCCGTCGTCCCATAGCACACACACCTCCCCACTCAGCATGCTTCCATGTGACGATTGTCACGTGCGTGCTGATGCTCCATGCGCCCACCAAGCTTCATCGTGTGCTTGAAGCCAGCAGCACCAACAACACCAACGATGGGGTTCTGAGATGCGACAAGTCATCGTCAAGGGAAGCTGAAGACTTATGCTTAGCGCCGTCTGGACAATGGACGAAGACATGGTGAATGCCGTCATCACACCGCATCGGGTACCCGTCACAGAGGCTTCGTCGATGGACTGGACTAGTTGGCAGTTTGTAGACCCGATTCAGCGCGGCATGGCAGAATGGTAGACGGCTCGTGGGTCCCCGTCGGTCAGACAAAAGCACGATCTGCTGCCAGTGCCACGTCAATCTGGAACAGACAGATGGACAACGACTTGACTTCTTGGTGGATGGTCGGACTCGATGGAAGGGCGGGAGAACTGTGCGTGTGCGGCTTCAACCAAGCTCGTCAGGGAACGGCGCTGAGGCGGGGGTCGGTGGGATTGACAACGATGACGGCTCGGCTTATTCATTTCTTCTTGTTGGAGATTGGGCAGGGAACAAGGCACGACATGATCGCGATGAAGGTGTGTGCCAGATGTTCGGTGGGAGAACAGCTTTTGTCGCAGGCAGGAGGCGGCGTGGAGTTGCAAGGTTCAAGATTGGGTTTCCAAATCGGGAGCCAAAGTGCAGTGTTTTCAGCTGACCTGGTGCGCAGCCGCGGGAGCCTTCAGCTTGCCATGGCTGACCCCACGTCCCTGATTGGGTCGCTAGCGCTGCAGTGGCTCGCGAGTGGATACGGGCAGGCTCTGGATCGAGGCTTGGCAGGAGTGCTCTTTTGTGAAAGAACCACTCAGAGCCCGCGGCCGCCAGCCCAGCCCATATGTAACGGCAATCCATGGGCCACGAGCCAACCTTGCCAGCCCTCATTACGATGGCGGGCGCCGGTGAGAACCCTGATCAGCGACCCTTTTGCTCTATCCAGCATGGGGCCCGCGGGGATGTTCTGGCATCGAGGTGGCATCCCAATCATTTCACCACAATTCTTCCACTTCCAGAACCCGACATTGCGTCTCCGAATGACAACCGACTGCGGACGATACTGGACTTGCCAACAAGCGACGTCGAAGGTGGAAGCGAGGCAAAAGCGAGTGGAACCCAACCCTCGATGAACCAACCTAGACTCACGATACGCGAAACAAATTCCCCCTTTTTTTCCCAGGTCTTGTCTTTCCCGGCGAGACCTCCTCTCATCCGTCATGTTTGTACCTACACTACAAGCAGAAGGGTGCTGAAGCCATCTGGTTATGCGGTGGCGTGGTCTCCGCGTGCTTTGTTGCTACTTGGCTCCTCCTCACTCTCAACCAGACAGGTTTCTAAAATTGAACCCTTGCAAACAACACCTACCGGCGATGTGGCTATGAATCTTCACCACATCATCACTCCTCCAAATCTCCTAGACCCCATGATGAAACTCAGCAACCCTGCTCCCCTGACCCGAACGCCCGGTTTGCCGTTAATAACTGAACGATATTGTCTCGGCATCCTACAGGCCCAACACACCGTGACGCTATCCACACTTGGACAACAGCGAGAACCATGGTTTGTCTCGATGGAGCCAACCTTTTCGGTTTTCCATTCCACCACCATTCCATCCCAATATCAACCCATCATCCCTGGATCATGCCCCCTTCTTCCACCATGGAAGCCATTGCCTATAAGAGCTAACCAGATACGGAACCCTCGGTCGTGCTTGTCTAAAACTCATGTGCCACCCGACTCCTCTTCTCAGCCAGCCTCTGTCTGCTGCTTTGTCCAAACTACCGGCATCCGCGCTTTATTTGGCAATACTCCAAGCTATTATACGTGCTACTGCCAACCTGAAATCCTTCCCCAAGATGTGAGCGCTTTTCTGGTCCTGCATGATATCGGCCCCATAATCCCCAGTCCCCTGGTCTTAATCCTCCTGTTTGGAGTCTGGTAGCCCAGCTGCCCATTCATATACACCTTCGCCACGATCCTGTCCCAATCCACCATCTTCCAGCCGGCCATGCTATCCACATTCACAGGCCATTGAAGGTTGTATTGAGCTGTGTTCCTCTCCCGTCACCCTCTAGCGTGCTTGCAAAGGCACACTAGTGCCGCCGCCACCACTTCCCTAATCAAGTACCCACGGCAGCCACACTCATAAATGCCGGGCGTCATAAACGATCAAAGCCGCTGCAGACCAGATCTCCCTTTCCCAGTTCGGTCTATTCACTGCTTCCGGACAACTGACCGACCCGTAGACCACGAGTGGTCTAGACCCAGCTCCACACCGCAAGATTCTCGGGGGGGGCCAAGAGCTTCTTCGACGTCAGAGTGCTTCCTCCAAGTGTCGAGTGCTGGACATCATCCAGGTATGACTTATACATACCTTCCAAGCCCAGCCCAGTCTTTCTTTGTCCTTCTGCTCCCCTTACCCATCTCTCACCCCACCCGACCTTGAACCATGAGCTCATATAAGCGAAGTGTCCCAACCCCGAAACTCCTTGTTCGCTCACCAGTCTTCCATCCATCCTGAAAGAGTGTCGAGGACAACATCACCAACGTCAACCACCCTTCCGAGTCCAACAAAATGCAACTCGACGCCTTCGTGACGAGAACGAGTGGCCTGCTCTCCCGGATAGCAGCTTCCGCCAACTTCTCTTTCCAGTCCGATCAGGATCAGGCCACCTTCAACCGGGCCCTAATCTCATTGCTCAAAAACCCCGACTCCAGCCTACCCAACGGCCACATCACCGGTCTCTGCTGCTCCAGTCTTCTGTCTATCCAGTTCCCAGACGAGTCCAGAGGCAGCAACGACCTCATCCCCGAGTTCCGCAGTTTCGTACTAGCAGCATCTCTAGCACACCGTGGACGGAGGAACGGCAACAAGGGCAGCAGTAGCAGTGGCTCACGCCAAAAGCCGCAGGCATGCCCCGCACGCCACGAGTCCAGATCTCATCTGATCAGGAGGCTAGATGACATTTTAACCTCCCAACTCCTCTCTAATCTTTCCTCGGGTTCTTGTCGGGTCCTATTCCATCTGGTGCTTGGAGCCGTTCTGGGATTGGGACATTCGCCATCGCCTACCACCACCTCCTTCTTCAACTCCCCCTCGTCGTCGTCGAGTACCACCCCTTCGAATCTTCTTAGCTCCGAGTTCCAGCAGAGTCCAACACTATGGCTGTCCACCAAGAACCAACTGGTCCGCACACTCGCCCAGGATCTTGTCTTCTTAGGAAACAACAAGTTGGGAATCATCCTGGAGGGGACCGATCTGGAGAACCTCATCATCGACATGGCTATTAGCAGGTGGAACGAGATGGAGTCGCGGGTCTGGGTCGATAGCATCGCTGCCGAGAAGGCCCCGTCGACAAGGCATGAAGAATCGGCACAGCAACCGATGCCATCGTTACCAAGCTCCCCCAGCAAGTCCACCAGAAAACGACGTTCTTCAACCTCAACAGCCGACGACAACCTAAATCAAGACCGAACCCCCCCTTACTGGGAAGACTCCCCACCGACTCCTCCTCCACCCACCGTCGAGCCGACGCTCATTCCCGTGATGCCTCCGTCATATCACAATGCCACCCATTTTCAGTATCAGTTTCAGTTCCAAGCGCCCAGCCAGTTTAGCACGTCATCATCGTGGTCACAGAACCCAGCTTCGTATCTGGAGATGACGGATGAAGCAGAGAGTTATTACCTGGCTACTGCGAATGATAATAAGAAGAGAGGGAGAGCGGCAGAGGCGGCGCCAACACCACTAGTGACAGCAATGCCGAGGTCGATGACGGATCCATTTCCTTTAAAGAGTCCGAGCGAGGGTAAGTTTTTTTTTTCTTTCTTTTTTTTTCTTCCTTCTTCAATTTCGCCGTGGCTCAAGAAAGAAAGTGGCGCTAACAAAAACTGTTTTTTATCATAGATTTCGGTCCATGGCGAAAAGTAAAAAGGCGAACGATGTGGGTGGTGCGGATGATTGACGCAGGAGCTCAAGGACAGATAAGCGTTCATGCTCGGTTGCGGGGGAGGGAGGTGAATGATTTTGGGTTGTTTGTGTAGATATAAATAAACTTCCCTCGAAAACAAAAAGAGAGAAATTGAGGAGAAGGGAAAGGAAAAGAACGGAAAAGAAAGGAAAGAGAAAGAGAAGATTGAATGGATAGGTTTTTGGTTGTAATAAGTTATGATGGTTAATGAATAATGAAGATGGATAACTAGGCACTCACTCGCTGAACTTAAATGACAAGGAACTAACAAAAAAGGATTGTGGTGATGATTGATTGATTGATTGCGTCATTGGTAAAAATGTTATAATCCAGTTGTGAGAGACGGAGAAAAAAAAAAAAAAAAAAAAAAAAAAAAGACGCGAAGAAAAAAGATTGTTGTTTGAGACTCGGATACCGGGAGTCGAACCCGGGGCTGTTGAGAGAGCAGTCACTCCTGAGAAGTGAGAGTCAACGATGTTACCGCTACACCATACCCGATTGAACGGATAAGGTCCGATGTGATTGTTGGTGTAGAGACTCGGTACAAGCCATTAAGATCTTGATTTGCTTTGCTAGCTCTCCAAAGGTGGAGATGTTGCACCCGTTGTCCCATACTAGCAGCTACAGCCTACAGCCTACATCTCAAGCTGTTGTACCCGCACTCAAAGCTCCCACCCAACTGGCCCGGGGAGTTGGTCACCGAAAAAAAAAAGGGGCAAGTGGGGTCACGCCATGTTATCATGCGGCACATATCGAGCGGCATGGCTTGGCGCTGTGAGGCATCGAAGTCATCGGAAGCTCAAAGAAACGCACCGCTGGTAAAAAGGCAGCAAAGCACGCAGGTAAAAGCAAAAAGAAGTTGAAAAAAGTGCAAAAAATAAGGTCGTGCCCGGGTTCGAACCGGGGTTACCGGAAGAATTGAAGTTGTTACATTTCAAAATCCAGAGTGATAACCACTACACTACACAACCCTTGATGTGTTTGTTGATATACAGCCTCGGATTCATACATTATGTGCGACCAGTTACAATTACGTTATCTCACAAAAACACAACACAACACAAGCATTCAACCTTCGCAATTGAAGAGCGCAGCCTTCTTTTCCTTCTCTTTTTCCTTACTGTCTGCATTTCTCGTTATCGGCGGGGCATTATTTTTGTTTTACATTCATGCGGATTTCAATCCTATGCCCCTGACTTCTATCGAACCACGGAGAGATCGTGTGCATCGGTCCCTCTTGTCATGGGCATCATTTTACCCGCCTCCGCGCATCTTGCTCTCAACAAGCTCCCTTTGGAGAGTGACGACGTATTCGCACCATCTTCTGGTGTTTTCAAAAACATTCGATTTGCGTTTCATAACGATAACACCGCGGCTTTCAATTCTTACGGATATTCATGACATGGAAATAACCATCGTGGTATTGTGACAGCGATCTTAGATAGTCGCAAGCTTCATATGATTCATTCCATGTGTTGGAAAGTAGTACTACTTCCGGCTACGTCCCTTGATGTGGGTGAATGAGATGCATCCTTATCACAGCTTCCATTGTTTTCAGTGCAACTGCGATAGTGCAGTAACTTCCGTCTGTCACACAAAATCATCATGATCCTTTCAACTTTGTCGTCCAGCCAAACAGTATAAATCAGTTCAGAACAGTGGCGCCTTGAACATGGCATCAAAACTAAGATTCACAACGCAATTCCGGACCTGTCCAATCTCTACCCTAACCTTAACACCCTCGGTGCTCAACCTAACGCCATCCCTCTATAGGTACTTCTCACACAGCCTGTTCATACCTTCAATCATGCTATCCATCCATTGTCAGCCAACCTCAAAGTAAACACATCCATTCAGAAGTCAAATCACTTACGCCTTCATAACCCTCGCGGGCTCATCCTGACCAGGAAACAAACAACAAAAGTGCAATTCGAACCGACTATACCAACACTCGTCAGCATCCTCACCACACAGTTCATCACACCAAACCGAGGGGAGAAAAGAGAAGAGAAGAAAACTCACAAAGAATACAACCTCACCCGATCCTCAAACTCCCCCCTCGGTTCTGCGGGCGAATACAACCTCTTATACTCCCTCACAAACTCGCCCTCCAAGCCCCCAAACCCACACCTATCTGGAACCCAGTTGCCCAGTTCATATTCGTTATGGGCGTAAAATGCTGCCGGGTCGAAGATCACTGGTGTCCCTCCCGTGTCCATGTTGATGCCTGTGTTTCCAATCCATAGATCCCCATGCACCAGACACGGCTTTACTGGCTCGCCCGTTACTGAATCTTTTAGTCTTTCTGGGGATAAAAGGTGGGGGATGACTACCTCGCACATCCTATTCACTGCATTTCTCAACTCGTTATTCACCCTTTCCAAGCCACCGCCGGTTCCATTGACTTGAGAGGTGATGCGCTCGTACGAATCAACCATCCGTCGCAACCCCTTCGCAAAGAAAAAATCCCAACGCTCTTCCCACTCAATCGGCTGCTCGATGGTACCATTACAGGTAGTCACCCCAAACCCGAATTTTCCTGTAGGACTAGTGCCGGCGGTAGATTTGTGCAGCTGGGATAGGCGGGAGCAGAAGGCGTGTGGGTTCAAGGGGTGGGAGGGAGACATGGGGATGTAGGCTTCCAGGAAGAAGTAGGATGGTTCATCGTCGTCGTTGTCACTGCAAGGTCCGAAAGCGATAGGGTTGGGAGCAAATTCCGGAAGAGCCTCGTGAAGGGCCGTCATGCCGGCGAATTCGCCGGTGAACATCTTCTTGGCGATGTGGCCGCGGGTGGTTTTGAGAAAAAAGTAAGCTGGGACGGGATCACTGCCACCAGTGTCTTTAGGGGTAGAAGGGGAGAAGGTGGTTTCGATCTTGGCGGTTTGACACCAAAGGGAACCACCGAGGGCGGTGGCTTGAATGAAGGTGTAAGCTGGGAGAAGGGCTGTTGAGCCTATGTTAGAGAAACATGAAAAGCACAGAAGGCTGAAGAGTTGGTGTGAACGTGAAGCATACCGGCAATGATAGCTGGGTCGACATTAATTTGCTGGCCCGTGCTTTTGTTTGTCTTTTTGGCTAGTATGGCTGCTTGGTGGTCGGCCTTTGTGTCGACGGAGGGGAGGTTCGTAGACGACATGATGTCTCGCTGGATGTGATCAGTGTCGCCTGTTTCAGATTGCTGGTCAGGTGAATAGAAGTTCAAGCAATGGTAGCTATAAGTATCGTGAAGGATGCGATGAAGTTGGAAATGGGGTTGATGCGGGAGGCGAA
Source organism: Pseudoneurospora amorphoporcata (assembly GCA_033297205.1). NCBI lineage: Eukaryota > Fungi > Ascomycota > Sordariomycetes > Sordariales > Sordariaceae > Pseudoneurospora > Pseudoneurospora amorphoporcata. Next base: position 70,759 of record MU859217.1, on the reverse strand, counting down.
CAGTGAAGGTTGCAATGGAATGCACGACTCCCAACGACTTGTCGAGCGAGCCTTGTTGAATGGTACAAGCCCTGCCAGCCAACAAGGTGGCACGCTTTCCAATCATGTCGTAGCAAACGACAGGGTTTGTTTACCTATTTGATATAGCATGTACAGTCTAATGCTGGTTTGATTGTTAGATCGGTACGCCTGGTCTGCTCGACGAGAGCTCCCCTAAACTGTCATAAACCCCGTTTACGGAAGAAATAATGGCTGTACAACCTACGGTTGGAAAGGGCGTTGATAAAAATCAATATGGGACAAATGCATGAGTGGCGTGCCAAGTGCGAGTTGTGTCAGTCCGAGACCCAACAGGTAGGCTGATGCCTTTACGCCGTTCTACTCGGCGTCCTCGATGTAACCACCCACATATTGGTCTGAAAGAAGATCCCCAAACGGCTCGCCAAACCCAATATGGCTGATGACATCGAGGGCGAGATACTGCATTTTCTTCCCCAGATCGAATGGGTTCGTCTTGGTCTCGGTCGAACAGTACTTGGTCCGGATAAGTTGGACTAGTTTTGTGACGTGAACGTCTACTGAACTCTCAAGCTCATGGCTTTCTTTGCCCGAGTCCTGCAACGTGGCCAATTAGCACCAGTGATTCAGCACGCGACTTCTTTACCTGCTAGGGGTGTTCTTACTCCACCAGCTATCTAAACTCTACGGTTGGTGTGTATGTCTTCGTTGAGTTCGCTGAAGATTGTCTCGACCCGGCTGGAAGTGGCCAATAATATACCATCACCTAGTCTTTGTGTACCTGTTTCTCGTTCATAACGTGTGCCACTAACTCAAGAGACGTAGTTATCAGTTCGTTAGGTCCGACGCGAGCAATGGGGCCTTGTCGAAGTTGGAAAAAGTTAGTGTATGCGAAGCTAAACGGGTTCAAACGCTGCCTGCCTACCGTATTTATCCGTGGCCTCTTTGTACTTCATGTGCGAGTCCTCAGAAAGGTAGGCAAGGCCATGCCAAATCTCGAACCAGCCGGTGCTGAAGGGTCCTTTGAAATGGCACAGCCGGTAATACTGTTTGACCTTGAGAACCGCCCAAATTGCCAGAACAACCGAAGCGGGAAGCCATCGAGCCTCGTAGATGAGAGTAAGTGTGCCCATGGTGAGACAGAAGTCCTGTACATGTAAATGATCTAAAAAAACCAAGACTTGGAAGAACATTGAGAACCACAGTCAATGAACACCGTCTCTCTTATAGCATCAGAAGCCGTCTCCCACTACGTCGGATTCGTTTCCTTGTCCTGCATTTGACCATCCCGTTCAGGTCAGAAGAGGGGTGTTATGATCTTAGGCCTCCATCAGCAAAGCAATATTGTGTAAAGTGGGTGTGCTCAACGGCGTAACTTTGTCAACTAAGCTCGTGGTCTATCCAGTATTGGTAGGCATGGTGGCCGCGAGAATAACACACCTGCATCTTAACATCTCGAGCAAGATTCCGCTTGGCCCGTCTCACCCTCCACCCGGCCTGTGAAACACTTTCCGCGGCGCCGCTGGAATGCCATACTGGAGTTTCGACGTAGGGATCAAGGGTTGCATTGTGTCAATGGGAAACATGATTCTAAAGCATCTTAACCTTAGGTCTAGGGATCACGGAGGGTGACGGAGCCTTGGCCGGCAGTGGTGGTTGGCTGTAGAGGTATAGTAGCAGTCTGTGGAACTGTTCAGAGAACATGCCATGTAGAAGAGGGGTTCAAGCCAGGAACTGTAGTTGCGCTATGCAGCGTTCTTTGCGAATACGTTGACCTGTAGCCATCAGGAAAGACGACGTGGCGAGGTGATTACCCTTTTTCAAGTCGATCTATAGAAAGGATGAAGTGAGAAGGAGGTTGGTGAACTTGGTGGTAGTCTGAAATAGGTAGAGGTACAATCTAATACTGGTTTATTTGTTAGCTCGGTACTCCTAGCATACCTCTTGCATCCATCCCAAACTGTCCCAAACCTCACATGTTACAAAACATAATGGCTAATTACGACTTGGAGAGGTTTTGATAAAACTCGAAATGGCATATCCAAGGTAAGATGGTGCGTTTGAGATAGAACGCTTAGTTAGATATGTAAACGCCTAGGAAGGTTGAAGGTTGACTAGAGGTCTCGAGCTAACAAACAATGGAAACCCCAGTATTGGACTGTATGCCTGTGGTTGTTTTGAAGGAATTTGGAACGGTGACATGAATGGCACCGAGCAACCCCGCTTGCAGGGTCGGGATGCAGCCGCCCGAAGCTGCCCGACCTGCCTAAGGTACCTCTAGGGAATAAGAAATCTTCGAACTCACCTCCACCTCATCACTTCCCGTTTGAAGCTCTTACAAAGTCCTGATGCGAAACACAACTTTCGTATGAGTAGCTGTCTACCTTGATTTGCATCTGGTATGATTCTTTTGCTTTATAGGCTCGCGTACATTTCAGTTGATGCCACGGCAGTCTTCTGTTCAGCAGACAAGACACCTCAATGGTTTCCGTTGGCAGCTGCGGCCAAACGCGCTCCTGCCAGATCGACACCTGCTATCGGATGCGAGACATCTCCGCCGGCAGCGACTGCTCTTCCTCTTACTCTTTTACTTGTCATGCATACAAGACTCTGACACCATTAGGTTCGAAGTTCTTAGCGAACATTGCACTAGCAGAGACAATCACGGACTTGGTGGGGGGAATGTCCGATACCTAAGGTACTCGAATCAATACGGCGTGTCAATATGACGACCGTGGTTCCGATTGATGTTTCTGGAGACTCGCTCTTCCCTTTTTGACATTTTCCCGTTCGGCCCTGCACCTCTTCTGTAGTAGAACAGTCGCGACTGCCAATTGCTATCCAAGCCATAGCCTACAATGTTCATTACACCCCAAGAAGCCCACTCGATCTCTGTGCGCGCGGGACAGGGCGATCTTGCTGGACTTGCCGCTGTCGTCAAAAGTCTTGCTCGGCGGGAAAATGTGACCGAAGCACAAGTCTTGATTTCTTGCAAGGACGACTTCCAGAGAACGGCGGCGCATATTGCAGCCCAGTTGGGCCAAAGGTGTAAGTATCGACCCCTCCACTGCCAGCATTAGGTATGCTAGAGACTCTAGACTAACGGAGCATGCATATCGGTCTCAGCTTCGATCGAGGCATTGGCAGTCCTGCTCGGCTCCCAAGAAAACAAGGCCACATACTTCAACATGGCCAATCGCTTTACGGGCGATCGGCCGGTACATACAGCAATGCGTTTCGGCTACCTCGACGTGTTGAGGGCACTGGTCGCCCATGGTGCTGATCCGACAGCCAAAAACCGATTTGGAGATTCGGTACTGGACTATCCGGGCGATTATGAGATGGACGAGGCCAAGAGCATTGTCGACGAGTACAGGGCAAACTCTCCGCAGACCGTGGCATGAGGGGAGCAACGTATTCACGGATGATGTACCAAGTTGGAAGAGAAGGCATCAACAAATCGTTTCTGCAAGGCCCAAACACCGACCTCACACGTTCCCGATTGTCCACCTGTTTCTCGTTCCCACGCTAGCAGGTGTCGTCCGTGCTAGAACCCTTGGGAAGGTGGCCGTTCCCAAGGCGGGTCATAGAGGACATTGCATTGGGTGCTCTCCTTCCTTGTGAAGATGGAGACCGACGAATTTTGATGCTATCTTACTGCCCCAAATTCCTTTTGTTACCTTACCTTCGAGTAGAAAGCATCATTCCAAAGACAGGCTTTTAGCTAACCAGTTTGCATGCTACTTAAAATCTTTTATCATTTTGACATCGCCTCCATGACCTCGACACTTGTAGCAACTCGCTCGAGGATCCCAATCCTCCGCGCGGCCAGACACGCCAGTATACCGGTTGCGAAGCCGCCAAGATGTCCACCACTCAGAATAACGATACCTTTGGTGAAGATGGCGGACAGGCCTGCCTCCACAGTCCACAACGGGATCGGAGCCGTCCCAACCAGCATGAAGCAAATAGGAGTCGCCAATCACTTGATTATCGAGGCTCCTGGTGTCGAACTGTCTCCGTACAACAAGATGCTTGTCGGCGCTGTTCTAGATGTAAGACTGCCTCCCAAACTACACAGTCTGCCCAAGTCCGCTCCTCGGTGCTAACTACCGTCTCTTCACATCAGCTCTTCGAAGGAAAGCCTTCCCTCAAGCACCTCTCCCTCTGGAACCCTGATGCTACCTTCATCGACCCTCTCACCACGGCAAAGGGGTACAATCGATACGCCGCACAGTGGTACGCCCTTGCACAAATGTTCAGTCCTGTTGAAATCCAGTCCCACGAGGTCGTCTCATCCGGAAATCCGATCGAGGTCAAACTCCACAACAAGTACACCTTGCCGTCAACAAACAAGCAACAGGATATTCACAGCTTAGTCAAGATATGGGTTGATGGCAATGGCAAGATTGACAGAGTGGAGGATAGGTGGGATGGGCAGTTGCCTGAGGGAGCGCTCAGTGAGGTATGTCCAGGGGTATCTGGCAAAGACAACCTTGAAAGCCTCTTTGACTAATATGCGAATGCCTCCGCCGAATAGGTAGTGTTTTGGTTTGCCAACACGGTGATGCGAATGATGAGGAAACTCCTGAATGCCGCATTCTGGGGGTATTGCAGTGCAGCTTGGTGGCTGCCGCCCATTGTAGTATGCTCTGGCGATACCGTTGCTGCGATCTGCAGGTCACTCAAACTTTGCTAACGCCAATTCCATCTTAGGCTTTCCGGAAGGTACTCGCAATGACAATGCCCTTCATCGTCAAGGTCCCCAAGAATGAGGAAGAAGACGTCAAGATGAGGGCCATCCGGGAAGGGTTTGAGACCAAGAAATGATATAGGATTCGCAATTCACTTGGATTACTGGGACCGGACTTGGGCAACACCACCACCAAACCATTCATACAACGATATATGCCGGTGCTTCTTGTTCATATTTTACCAGCATCGCTCTTTTCCCAGCCCGTTGAAATACGGGGATTACGGTTATCAAACCGATGTGGGACGTTTGATGTATTTTCTTCGTGAACAATATCTTTCTTGTGGCTAATGATAAGTCCCAACCAGACAATCCATTACGGCCCGTCCTCCTGGAGCCGATTGATCATCCCCGTGTCTTGAAAACTAGGTCGTGCAGGCCGCTAACACGTGTAGCGTACCACTATATATGGCATTGTTCCCGGTTAGTTCTTCTTCTCAAAGCTGAAGGTCAGTGACTATACTCGATATTATTATTCTGTGTTGATCATTATCTAACTCTATGCAATCTTTACAGAGGCTATGAACTGTCAGACGAGTCCGGTTTTGTATGTAAGAATCGAATGCGTTCCTCCAGGAACTCTCGATCTATCTTGGCTAACCGTGAGGAATACAAGTATTTTGAATGGCCTTCATGAAACTCTCTTTTCGGCAGCGTCATACAAATCTTGTATATCACTCTTCCACTGCGTAACATTAACCCTCACCACGCGACGGTCATACGTTACCAAGCCATTCACCTCGCCTTCCACATCCGTCGTCTGTGTATACACAGCACCGCTGCACGCATATCGTTCCACCTGGTCGCGCAACTCGCCAAGCAGCACGTGGGTGCGGTAGTTGTACGCATCTAGGTCGGTAGCGAGCTCGTATGTTTCAGGAATTGTGGCTACTGCGGCGGGATCAGGCCAGAGGCTGGGGTTGAGCGCGAGTCTGTTAGTGATACGTCGCGACAAGAGAATAAAGGAACGGCATCTTACTTTTTGGCATCCGGAACATGCCCAACTCCTCCGAATTCACCTTGGAAGCCGATTCTGTTGGGGTCATAAGGCGTATTGGGACTGCTATGCCAGGGTGTACCGCACTGAGGGCTGGCGTAGTGGTGGTTGTCATGGAAATCACCAGCTCCATGATCGAACCAACCAGTTACCGAATCGATCAGTCTTGTCGGGTCAAGCGCGCGGATGGTGTCAGTGATATGGAACTCGGGGTAGTTGCCGTCATCGTGGGTTTGGCCCCAACCCTCGTTGTAGATTACCCAAGTAACGATACTGGGGTGGTGCTTGAATTGCTGTACCATGACGCTGAGCTGGCGCTCAAACTCGGCTTGTTGAAGGGGTGTAGGAAAGTCGTTCGCCGAACTGGCCGCGGGGCGCATGGAGGGCATGTCCTGGATGACGAGGAGACCGAGTTTGTCGCAGGCGTGATAGTAGAGCTGGGGTTCGACTTTGATCTGGGCAAACGGGTGAGTGTCTCTCCAAGCTATGTCGTCATGAGCTGCACTTACATGCTTCCGAACCATATTCATCCCCAGGCTTTTGATCAAGTCAAGATCATACAGCATCGCCTCCTCGGTGGGAGGCAAGTAGATGCCATCCGGCCAGTATCCTTGGTCCAGGGGCCCGAACTGGAAGACGAACTTGCCGTTCAAAAGAGGGCGCTGGATCCCGTTCACTATTCCCTTCGAAACTGTCCTGAAACCGGTGTAGCTCGTGATTTGGTCGTCGCTCATCGTCACGCTAATATTGTATAGCGTCGGGGAGTCGGGAGACCACAGCTTGGGGTCAGGAACTTGGAACGAGAACTCTTGGTTTGACGAGCCATCGTGTGTCGCAACTTCGGTACCGCCTTCAAGGATGGAAACTTTTACCGGAGTCGTGGCGTTACTGTTGGAGTGCACCGTCATGGTTACTTGACTCTTCGTCAGCATGGATCTCCAAAACATCACAGGTTAGTTCACTTACTTTTTCCTCCCATATCAGCCGCAACATCTAGATCACTGATGTAGTTATCCCCCGGGACACTCTCCATCCACACAGACTGCCAAATCCCCGTGCATGGAGTATAGAAGATATGCGATGGCGTCCTCGTCTGCTTCCCATGCGGCGTATAAGAGCCCAGCTCATCAGTCGGATCCCGGACCAAAACCTGCAACTCATTCTTCCCCTTCCCCTTCTTCAATGCGTTCGTCGCATCGACCGTAAACCGGAAATACCCGCCTACGTTATGCCCCAGCTTGTGGTCATTCACGTGAATCATCGCCTCGTAATCAACTGCTTCGAAGTGTATCAACACCCTCCTTCCAGTCTCGTTCACCCACTCGTCTGGGATCTCCAGCGTCCGCTTGAAATACATCCCAGTCACGTTCGTCTCGGCCAAACCACTGAATCCGCTCTCAATGCAAGACGGGATCAGCGTCTCCTTCTCTTCTATAACCCCCCCATCAGCACCGCCATCGTATCCCTCTACTCCTCCAACTTTAACCTCCGGAGTAATACTCTCGAGGTCCATATTCAGCCAAGCCGACGAAGCAAAGTGAGCATTTTGATATCGCCAAATCCCATTGAGGCTCTGCCACCACTTGTCGTCTCGCTTCAGCTGTGGGCGCGGATGTTGCGCCCAGTGCTTAGAGGGATCGGAGCCCACGGAGGCAGTCCATTCCGTGGTGAGCAGGGCGGGTTGAGGGGCGTAGAGCTGCGCTTGGCTTTCTCCTGCTCCGGTTCCGTTGGGACCGTATGGGATCTTGGGCGGGTTTGCCGCGCCTTGACGGATGGCGGATGCGAGGGAAGGGGGTGTCAGTGTGAGCAAGCTCAGAGACAATGAGAGGAGAGAAATGGGTGCCATCGTGATTTTCGTGCGATTGACCGTTAACACCGACGGTCGCCGGGGATGGATGAGGATGTAGGAAGGGGGAAGTTCTTGAGTTCTTGGAAACTCAAGGAACTTGGGGGAGGTCAAGTATATGCCTTGATACATATGCATCGGTTTGCAGGGGGCCCCGCTAAGTTTATATTAAAGAAGATGATGGGATGGCACATGTCGTTGGATCAAGTTCAGATAGATTACGTACTGGCGATGCATCAACCCATAAGATGGGTTACTCGACTCATGCGAATGCCGGTCAGATAGGATACGTCAGTGTCACCAAACATGCCAAACTCTTTTAGGATCGCCGGTGTTGGGTCCGTTCACCAGGTTTAGTTTACATACTGACCATTTACGATGAGCACACGGGCGCTGGATCTAAAGATCTGCATCTCCTTTCTACCTAGGTATCCAATTGCCGAGATCCAGTGCAGTCTTCTATTTGGTGGGGAAATAAGGACACCACCTCCATAATGGCCAAACATTCCATCTCAACCTGTAATGATCATGAGATGTCAGTTCCAGAACTTCCAAGGCCATGGCAGTCAGTCAATCAGTCAATCGAAAACCAGCTCGGCCGAGAAACGGTCAACCGCAGGCTCGTATAGAGAAAAGAAGCGAGCGAGCGACTACCCTCAAAAAAATCCACGTTGTGGTGGATGGTGATACCTAGTTCATGTTGTGCTTCGATGATGATGCTGTGGTGGTGTTGGTTGTGGTTGCAATGTGTTATACTTAAAAGATACCTACTCAACTACTCTACCCAGCATCATTCATTTTTTTCATGGGACACACAAGGGAAAGTCTTCAACCCATGTATGTCAAGCCCGGTGTCCCGTTCATTCTTTCCATCGGCGTATATGCAACAAGCCTTCTTTGGCAGAATGAAACAAAGAAGCTCGTTCACCCCGGTTCACCAAGGTAGGTAAACAAGGTTAAGGTTACAGTCCATTGTTACACCACAACCCTTTCCCACGTTCATTCGTTGATGTAACTAACGTCTATGGGAACCAGGGAATTGAATCACACCCACCTGGGTGGATGCGTGACCAAAGAATCTCACTTTTATACAAGGGGGACGGAACGTAAATTACGTGCATTTTCCACTCTCTAAATTGGGGCAGACTTATATAACCTACGTTTGCAGCCCAGGCCGTTGTCAACCGCGCCAAGAAACAGAAACCTGAGAAATTCTAAAAGAAGGACATCGTGGACCATTCCTTCATCGACTTAACATGCCAATGTCTCGCTTTGTTACGTTACGAAAAGCACTAGAACCTGGCTCCCTGGCTCCTTTCCCTAGAAAAACCAAGTGAGACCCTCCCGCATTTCCCACTCCACCGCCTGCCTGGCCGCCCGCTCGCATGTAACCATGAGACCGTGACGTTCAAGATCTGTATTATGACGACGATGGAAGAAAGCGGGGCGGGGATATTGAAGATTCCAAGCGCCTGTATGTATATGGCTGGGTGATAGTCAGAGTCATGTGGTCAATCGTTGAAGGTTGAGAGCAGGAGGTTAAGTTGTATTGTAGATGTCGGTAGGTGTCAATGGAGAGTGTTGATCTGCCGCCTTTCCCGCTGATCTGTGATCTGAGATCGGGAGGGGTCGCTACGAGAGTTGAGCGTGAGGGGGACTACGAAAGGGCATAGGGGAGGTTTGGCTGTGCTGTTCGATACACTTGTTGGACATCACTGTCAAAGTAAAGGTGTCTATCACAGGGGAAACAACGCTAGGGAAAAGAGTTAATTATCTCTCTGCTTGAAACTACCTAAAGTGATGATTGATCCTGCAAATGCTCATTCTACCATCAACAAGCAATCCAAAACGACCTTATAATTATCCAATCCCCTACAAAGCCTGCTTAATCTTCTCCACATACTCCTCAACCGACAAGAGACCCTGCTGGCCAGAGCTGGCAAGCTCACTCCTCAACCACTCCCTAGCCTTATCAGCCAATATTTCCCATTCATCCTCTTCGTCTGCCAGCTTGACCTCCAAATACGCCAGCACCAAAGCTGTGGCGAGGATGTTTGTATTTGGAACAGACACTCCATAGCGCTCCTCCGTCGACTGAGACTGTCCCAAAATATCAAGCAGTTGCTGACTCCAAGACCAGGAACCATCAAATTGCTGGAGGTTTACAAGGGCTTCGAGCGGTTCGAGGGGTGTCGCCATCTCGGGTTTGACATCGGTGGATTCTGTGAGGTTTGTTAGCGAACTGGACTCTGGAAACAGAAACGGGTAAAGGCTTTGACAGCTCTTGGGATATTGATTCGGAAGGGGCTGAGAGCAAAAAGCCTACCTGAACTATGAGAGACTGAGGCGCCGAAGAGGCTAATGGCAGATATGGAGGCTGGGGCTGCGCCCCCGACGACTTTAAGTGGGGTCATCTGTACTGCTGTAGGTGGAACGATATCGTCAGAATCAGAATCAGAAGTAGATGGAACAAAGAAAGAGTCCAAGGAGTCAAGTGGAACCAAGTCTTTAGAATCGAGAGTAGAAGGAAATGGGACACGTTGAAAGTCCAAAGGATTTGGTGGAACAGAAAAAGTGTCACCAGAAAGTGATTGAGAACAGCAGAGAGTAGGAGGAGGCATGGTCACTCGATAGGAAGGGCAACCCGACAGCATAGAATACAGCCTCGACGGCGAAATGCCACAAGAAGAATCTGACTTACCCTGACTTCCACCAAACAGACTTGCCATAGGACGTGAAGAATTTGGCGGCGGAGCCTGGTATGCACCAAAGACGCCCCCGCCAGTCGATCTCAGAGAACACCTAGCAGCATTCAGCTGACCAAAGGCATTTCCTCCGACAGGAGATGCCAAATAATGGGAATCGACATCGAAGGAAGCCTTACTCTTTCCTCCCATACTTCGCTTCTTGACAACGACCTCATCAGAAACAGCTGAAGAACCTGAGGAAGCGAGGAAGCGCGAGGCCCCTCGTCTATTGACATTGACATTGACAGACTCAGACTTAGAGCTGTCCTCATCCTCAGTCAAGGAAGATCCGGAAACCTGCTGCTTCACTTCGTGCTCAGTCCGGTCCTTCTCCACCGCGACATAACTGCACCACTTGCTTCCCACCTGGAAGGTGACGCCTAACCTGACGGCCTCTCTCTCCACCATATCGGAGAAGCGGCCCTCGTACTTTTCCTTGAGAAGCTTCTGCTCTGGATCCTCAGAGTCCTTGGCGTGGTATAGCCAGCCGCGACCCTCTTCCAGCTCCTGCACGGCTTTGCGGGCGGCGAGCTGGTGGATCGTCTGGCCCTTTTGTTCCAGCACGGCAACTGGGATCTCAAGCTCGAGAGGCCCGTGGACAGAAGTGGCGCGGAGAACGACTGATTTGGGTGTTTTCTGGGTCGTGCCGGGGGAGAGCAGTAGGTACACGGTGGTCCTGATGAAAGGGTAGAGTGGAGGAATGGCGAATGGCGCTTGGAGGATCTTGGGCTCGGGGACTGAGGGGACGTGTGAGTACTTCCCTCCGGAAGCTGTGTCGATATCAGCGTCGGGCATCTCGGTATCGAGAACGGCTGAGGGGTTGAAGAGGGAAATCGGCTTGACGGGCTCGGCTGGCTTGTCAGCGCCGCCAGAAGTCTTGTCCTCGGCGAGACGGATGGCCAAAGAGTCGTGGACCTTTTCGACGATTTCGAAGTCATCGTCAATTTCAAGGTCATCGCCTCCCGCGTTTTTGCTCTTGGCTTCCACCTCAGAAGCCTTGTCGTACTTTATCTCCAAAGTGTAGTCCTTGATGTGAGGAGTCAGACCCGCCTTGAGCATCCTAACCACCTTGGCGTTCATCTTCTCATCATCGGTAACGGACTGGGCAAACGCATTGCCAGCACGAGCGACGCCTTCGATGAGAGCATGGCTGACATCATTGCCAATTCCCAAGGTGAACAAGCGGATGGCGCCCTTGGACTCCGACACCTTCTTGTTGATCATGATGAACAACCGTTCCTGATCCCAGATCTCGCCGTCAGTGAGCAAGAAGACCTCCAGTTCCATATCTTTGTAGCGCTTCTCGAACGCAGCTTCGAGTGGTCGATACATCTCGGTGCCTCCAAAATCGGCCTGCATCCAATTCGTGTATTCCATTGCTCGGCTGAGACTCTCCTGGTCATACGACCGGGAGCCATCTGGAAATAGAAACTCGTGCCTTGAACCGAATGAACAAATATTGAACTTGGCGCCCACGGGGATGGACTTGAGGAAAATCCGAAGAGCAGACTTGAGGCCTTCGATTCGAGCACCGCCCATGGAGCCAGAGCGGTCACAGACAAAGACGATCTCGGGGCGTGACGAGGGCAGATTGAACTTTGGCACCAGTGTCGCCATCAAGGCCCGCTGCTGGGGAATATCAGGGTGTGTTTCGAGCAGGGCAATCGGATTGCCTGTGTTGGTGGCAACCACCTGGAGGATGAAATCCTGGGCTAGCTCTGCGGTGCCAAGGGCAAGGGTAGCGGAGGCTTTCTGCAGTGACACATCAGTGCCGGCAGCTGCTCCAGAGGAGGTGTTGCCGATGGTGACAGAGATGGGGTGGGACGGGGACTGGATGCTCTTGATGTTTGAGCCATTCGGCGTCTCAACATCGACAGTGATCTGGATACCAGACTTGGTAACGGCTTGGGGAGCATCGAGAAGGGTACCGGGGAAATCACCGTAGCGAGGAGCAACAGAGGTTGGGATGGTGTAGCGGATTCCATCCACTCCGGCGTCATTCTTTAGCTCGCCCAGATATGTGATCTCCACCTTGAGAGAAGCGCCAGAAGGGACGTTGCCAACAGTGGTGGTGAAGACATCACTGGCATTGGGAAGCTGTTCCAACAGGCCAGCAGTTTCGCCTCGGTCGACAGCTTCCTGGTACACTTTCCTAGCTTGGGACTTTTCTTTGACTACTCCTCTTATCACTCTGTCGCCGTTGATGGTGCAGACGAAACCAACGACGGAGACGCCATCATACAGCGGGAAGGTGTATCTCAGTTCTGGGATACTCTTTTCAACAAAAGGGTTGACATAGGTCTGTGTCAGAGTGGTTCTGCTTGATGAGCCTACAATGTGCGTGTAGACGGAGAGTTCTAGGTGGGGGAGATAGCGTCGTTGGAGATGCCATTCATTGAGCGGTTCGGTGTAGTAAAGACCAGTGACATGGCCATGGCTAGCATGACCATACATTCGTCCGAACATGGTGTGATGGGGTGGAAGTTGAAGTGATTGTATGGGGTATTGTTGTTTGTGATGCCGTGTTGTGGAGGGGATCAGCTAGGGAGGGAAGGATGATAGCAGCATGAAAAGATGGGGAGGTGAGAGAGTCTGACTGGAGATAAATTGAGACAGGACATCGAGCGCGGTCATTATATAGCTGTTTCCTTCGGGCATCATGTTGTATGACAGTGACTCCAATGATTGATTGTCCTTTCGTTCGTGTTGAATGAAAAGAGGCAATGGGGTGCCTGGTGTGGGCTTCCTTGGCGTTTATCTCCCCATTCAGCGCAGCTGTCCCGAAACAGGTTGTACCAATCAGACAACCAGCGGCTGCCGCCGGCAGAGAGCGACAGCTGCCACCCATGGCTTAGACGGGAAATTCTCCGCTTTAGACTACACTTCTATCATCGTGCTAGGCAGCAAACGAGCTAGGCAGTGCAGAACGCGTGTGTTCTATAGGCTCCCTCCTACGCACTGCCATGAATGAGCCTCTGCTTCCACTTTCACTTTGTGGCTTCTGCCAAACACCAACGCATCAGTGCGAAATGAAGCTTGGTTTTCAGAGCAGACTCCGAGCTGGGGAACAAACAGCCTGTTCTTTGTGCCATGTTCGACTTGTGCGTGAGAGCGGAAGCAGGCATGCTGCATCGTCATCTGCTTTACAGTCCAATACGGGTTTGTTTGTTACCTTAGGTCGTTACCTCGCGTCAATTTTCTTGGGCGCTACCTACCAAATCTGATTGAACCGTTTTGCTCTATAACCATGACAATATGCCGCTTTGGAAGTTCGATATGCCATATTGAATCTTCTTAACGCCTTTCTGATCTATAACTAGCCATTACATCTTGTCTTTGTAAGGTTTGGGACAGTTCAGGATCGATCTCGTCCAGTTATGTTAAGAGTACCGAGCTAACGAACAAACCAGTATTAGCTTGTATGCTATGTTGCCGTCTGCTTTATCATGACAACAGTACATGATAACTTCAGACATTCAGAAACCAATCTAAATATTGAGTGTGCACAGGGACAATTACAGGAGCTGGATTGTCAACAACCTGAAAGCCCTCTTGAGATCATTTCGATGGTGCTCCGGTAGTCGTGAGGTCCAAACTGCTACATATATAACCGGACAAGATGGCATCCAAGTGGCTGAAATCCAAAATCTATAGACCACAAACCAGACGGTAAACATCAACACTCTCAACCAGCCGTGGACGACCTGATAGCCAGAACCTCAAACGAACTAGGCCAGCCCACCTCACAAATGGCAACGATTTAAAACCCCCCTCCGGCCAAGAAGCCCTTACCAGACCTTACCATCCCCTGGTCCGAAACAGAAGGCATCACCTTCCGTGCCCTTCTCCACGAGATCACCCCTAATACCAACACCAACACCAACCCTATAACCCCTTCGCCCTATCCCGAGCCGTCTTCTTCTTCTGCAGCTCAAGAAGTTCTCCCAACAGTCGAGGACTCATACTCACCCCCGCCCCCGCCTGCCCCCCTCCGGCCCTGGCCCCTCCTGGCCAATGCCAATCTGACAAAGCCAAAGCCAAAGCCCCAGCACCAGGGGCAGAGTGTTGAAGATCTCGGTCTCGGCGGTGGTGACATCCCTCCTCTGCCCCCTCTATCCGCCTTCCAGGTGGTTCTTTCCGTCGCTTCACGGAAGCCCGTGGAGGCTTTCCACCGGGGGTTGAGGGAGGGGATCAGGAGGCAGGTTTTGGAGTACCATGCGGGGTTGGAAGAGGCGAAGAGGGAGAGGGAGAGGTTGAGAAAGGTGGGAATGAGGGAGGAGAGGGAGAGGGAGATGGAGCGGAGGGGAATGAGGGGGATGCGGAAGGAAGGGAGGTGGACGCATCATCAGGCTGTTGAGGTTGATGATGATCCCTTTGATGACGATATCAGTGATGATGATGACGATGCTACTCTCAGTGTTATCGATGCCGAAGGGTACTACCAAAGGGCTTTGCTTGAAGGTTGGCAGGTTTATCTGGAGAAAGTGCAGATTAGGTGGGAGGACAACAACATTACTGCTTCTTCTGAGAAGCATAACCCAACGGTGGTGACGCTGCCGGTTGATTTGCTTGATAAAGGACGGACGGACGAGGAGCTGGATCGGTACTTGCAAATGATGCACCTCCGGGGGTATCGCGATCTTGTGGAGATTTCGTTTCGATGGGCTAAGGAGGGGAGGCCTCAGAAGCCAGGCTGTGATGGTGAAAAGGGGCAGTCATGCATAGTCATAGATGATGAGTGAAAGCAATATGAGGAACGATGGTCTGTTTGTGGCCGTTCGAAAAATTCAAATTAAGTTTATGTACATAGAATTCCCTCCAGGATAAAAAGCATGAGAGGGTATCATGATCCGTGAGTGTACTGGTATTACATGCAGTAAGAATGGGGGTATATGATGAAACCCGGTAACGAGAGTGAGGAAAAACGCCGCCTCCCATCTCTTCGGTGTTGTGTGTGTGCTCGTGCTCGTAGGCCTTCCTCTTCCTTAAGATTCCCTTCCGACATGGGAAGAAATAGAAAGGTGGTCCTGGCCCCGGCCATCTGTAGCGAGAGAGTACCCTTATAAACCCATATTTCGACCCAGCCCGTTCGTTCGTTCGCTTTGAGACCATTCGTTAAAAGATTACATATCACCGCTGTACACAAAATGTTTGTTGTTCGATGTTGTGATTGCTGTGGTAGCCATGTGGGCTCCTTGTTCCACAAAACTTCGAACAGTGCTGAAACCAGTCATCACGTCAACCGTCTCGTCTCGTCCTCCGAGACTTTGGGACTGGTTGCTGATTTAGCTGGGCTTGTGCATCCTGAGGAAGTGCAGGAACCAGTCCTCAATGGGGAGGAGGTTAAGAAGCACGTGGTTGAACTTCCAGGCGATCAAGCAAGCGCAAGCTCCGGCTACCGCATCCAAAACGAAGTGGTTGGCAGTCGCGATGATGGCGGTAAGGATGATGCCAGGGTAAATCATGCCGGTGAAAATGGCGACGAGTCTCTTCCAGCCGAAGCGGCCCTGTCTCCTGAGGGGAACGGTGGCAATGGTGAGGCCGACGAGAAAAGAGTATCCGAAGTGGAGGGAGGGCATGGCAGCTGAGAAGACAAGAGAGTTAGCACAACTAGTTCGTTGCGAGTGCAGGGTCAAACATCAAACATACCGTATTGGTTGCAGAACTTGTTGGTAGTCCAGACACTGCTATCACCATCCTTTCCGTGCACTGTATCGACAAAGCCATACAACTTGGCCTCCTTCGCGTCCTCGCCGTTGTAGTTGGGGTCGCTGAGGAGCCTGGGCGGCATGCAGGGCCAGAAGGTGAAGACGATAAAGGCCAAAAGGTTGCACATGGCCATGGTACGTCTTCGGCGCTCGTACACATCTGGGCCAAAGTGGGTGACGAAGTTGCGCCAGTCGCGGACAATAGCGCCTCCACCGTGGTTCTCGTGGATGCGGGCCCGAGGGCGAGTGGTGGTGACGTAGAAGAGGACGATGAGGAAGAGAATGGTGCCGGGGATGTGGATGAAGGAGTAGGTTCGGTTCGTCCACTTGAGGATTGTCGGGTGTCCAAGGAACCAGCCCTGGATGATGGGCTCAACAAAGATGCGCAGGCGCTGCTCTATGTGAATAATTTGAAGGGCATGCTCGCGAGCAGTGTCGACCGTGTCGGCCTTGAGGGTTACAGCTGTGAAGGCCCGTCCAAGTTGGTAGACCTGTCATGGCACCGTTAGTTTCGACTCGTATGCGTGGGGGTCGTGATGCGACGCGACATACGCGACAGCATGTCTAAAGTGTTGGAGTTACATACCCAGTAGATCAGAGCCCAATACCACACCTCAACGAGGAAGGGGAACTTGCGCAGGACGCGGCTCAGGAATCGGTCGCGATGGATCTCGGTATTCGGCGTGACAACATCACGTTCCCAGCCCATAAACTTCAACGTGCGGAACCTCTTTCCGTATGGGAGACCCTTTTCGGCAGTCTGGTTCTCTACTACCGTCGACGACGAACTGGATCGTGATGGACTCCACGGCCTCCTGCCATCACCGGCGTACTCATCCTCCTCGACCTTGGCTTTCCTGCCTCCTTCGAATTCGTCCTTCAGAAGCGATGCTGATGGTTGCGCTTCAGGGTCGGTCTGATCGAGCGGGTTCCAAGAAGCTCTCCGGCTCGAGGCAGTTGAGCTTGAGTAGGTAGTGTTGCGGTTGACGAGGGTACCGCCGGCGAGGAAACTCACCACAATGGCGGGCTCCAAAAAGGCTCCGACCGCCATCGTTTGTTCGGTTCTGGGGGCGAGACTCGGAGTCGAGAATCAGGTACAAGGCTGGACGGTAGGACTGCTTTGACGGCCCGAAAATACAAGACAAATGCCTAAGGCTGTGGGTTTTCTTCGGATCCAACAGGCGCGACCACGATAGCAACTCCACCAATCCAGGAACTACGGGCGAAGAAGGGGTATGTTTCGCAGTGTTGTTCAGGTCGTTGGCGTGGTTGACAACAAAGGCGGTAGAGGACAAGCAGCGATGGTTGGTGGGTGCTGGTAGGTGCAGTAGATGGCGCTGTGATGCGAAGCCCGAACCGAGAACAGTTGACAGCCAGGTGCACGGGGCAAGCAAGGCGACAGCGACAGCAACAAGAAGAACAACCAACAGCGAAAAAGGGCAATGAGAAACGCAAAAGGTAGGCCAAAGGGAAAAGTTTTACTGGAGATGAGCTCGTTATAAAAGGGCGGCCAATTCCAGCCTAGACGTAGAGGTACCTTCGATATCGATCTGGGTGCTTTGGTGGGAGCAAGGAAAATCCACCAGACCGGGGGGGGGGGGGGGGGGGTTGAGGTGCTGCTATGGACCCACACCGGCACCCAGCAGGGAGTGGACGGTGGAGCGAATGGAGGCGCTGGATTCGGGTTCTGGAGCGAGGCAACAGGGGGGAAAAGTGAGTGGGAATAGGTGGAAGGGTGGAGGACAAGGGGTAAAAAAAAGCTGCAGGGTAACAAAGGGAACCGGCTTTTTGGTTTTTTTTCCCAAAGGGGGCAGGGGGGAAATGCTAACAATACGCGGATCTAGTCCAATCTTGGGAAATTGTCGTCTGCGATCTGGGATGGTTTTGGGACGCTGCACGGCGAGGTGGGGGGAGGAGAGCGGAAGCCTGGCCGGCGTTTTTGCAAATCCTCAACCATTTTTACACAGGGGCGTAGTGTAAACGCAGAAATCCTCCGTCTTCTATCCAGTCGTCATGTCTGCCGTTGCCTGGCTGTTCATTTTTACACATGTATTACAAAATGCCCCGACGTCTGAGAGATTCCGGGCAGAGGCGCCAAAACTTGGTCCCCACACTCAAGCGGCGGGGCGCCCGGACATTTACCTGACCCCGTAGGCAGGGCAGGTGTCACACTACTCTCCACAAGTGCATCCATCCAATTGCGTGTGCCAAGAATTCCCCAAATGGTGATGTCGCGTGGTCACTGGTCGCTTGTTGTGTTTGCAAGTCTGACAAAGGGCTGCCAAGGCACAAAGCCCCCTTCTTCCGATGATACGAAGCGGCAGGATGCTTCACCGGTGCTGGGAACTATACGTAACGGACCAGACAGAAACGGGCGATTTTGTGAAAATGCAACAGAAAGGGCTAGGAATCTGCGACAAGACCGCTGTGGAGTTCTCAAGCAAACCAGAATTGCCAAAAGACTCAAAGGGGTCGAAAGCACCCTCCAGGCCTCTTGGCCATGGGGAATGCCAATTAAGATCGGACTCTCTTTCTGAGGCTAAGAGATCGGTGGCCAGTCGATCACCTCCGTCCACTCGAGGGTATCACCATTCCCTCGGCTCTTGTACATAATATTACACATCAGCGACATTAACAACCGCTAGCACTCCAGGATTTGCTCGTTGGGCCTGCCCCTCGTTAGACGTGGGCGTCGTCTTCCCATTTCCGGGAGCTCTTCGCTTGCTTTTATCGGAATGGAAATGGCCACAGTTTTAAGGTTCGTACCGCAACCCTGCGGAGACAACGAGGATGCAATCTATACTGTGGTCGCGAGCGAAAGTAAAATCCCCCCCTTGTCAGGTATCTTTTGGCACGGACGGCTATGGTTTTATACCTGCCCCACTTATTTAAACTTACCAAGTAACCAAGCCAACCAATCAGCTGCTGCGATTTTCATGCATCTAAAGAGCAATGCCTCGCGCTGCCCATGCATGCCCAGCTTTGCAGACGCAGATTGTGATTGAAAAAAGACTGCTCGGACAGCCATCTGTCATTTGTTGGACTTTGTTGGTATCGACAAAGAGTCTCTCTGGATCGAAGCCGCAACACAACGCTGTTCTATCGAACTTCTCGATTCGCGAACGAGCCTGGTAGGGACAACCTTGGCGCCCGAACACATCATCATGCTGGCGACCAGGAACGGACACTAGCTTTGCCGAGATCCGTTTCATGTGCCTGTGACTGCCCTGCCCGCCAGTTGCGAGGATACCCCTGGCAGGCCAACTCGAGATTTTGCACTTGTCTCCGTCGCCGACACCCCGAACCCCTCCATTTCCCCAGCCATGTGGGTTACGTAATCGGCGATCATGACGACAGGAAAGACAAAGGGAACCGGGAAAACGGCAAGCCGAGGCCAGACAAAGAACCTTCGCCAACCTCAGCAGCCGAGAGGTTTCCAAAGGAGGCTTTCGGCATTTCCTATCAGCACCCAAAAATTGTTTACGGAAACAAAAAGAAACTGAAATGTCAAAAAGGGGCCAATCCTGAAAGTGAATGCATGAAACTGTAGCAGGCTGATACTGAGGGGGGATGAAGATCCTATTATGTATTATTCATCCATCGGAAAGCATTCGTTATCCAACCAGCCACATGGAGGTATTCACCTGGTTCTTGGGAAAATCGATGAACCCCATTTCCGTGCATCCATTGGTCCCGCTCCCACCCCTGGATTTGGCATTTGGGGTTCTCTTCCAAACTTGGATTTTATTCCAGCTTCATCTATGGGGCACTCAGCCACGCGTGGAAACCTAAAGAACAGCAGCAATTGATGACAGTACGCATGTAAAGCCTACAGTCCAACTGATTTCTCAGGTGGCTTCTCCGGCTGGTATTTATCTATGTATAGTCGACTGACTATACGCTGTGTGAATTGGGCACATACCGTCATATTCACTCAACGTTCTATAATATCTCACCATGACCAACCGACGAATGAGAAGCCCAGTGATGAACTCGATGAGATGGTAACAAAGTCCTACAACTTGATCAAGAAAGAACGCATACGCCATGGTCATCCTAATTAGCACTCAAGTATGTCTTTCAAACTCAATGCAAAGGGATCATCAGGTGCACAAAGACTTTGGCTTCATGAGGACTTGAGTTTCGGGGACTGTTCTGTGCCTTAATTGCCGGAATGAAGTCCACCACGAATGGCATCCCATGTCGTCCACGTAGGATACAAAGATCCGCAGCAAGTGTCCTGACTCACCCAGCTTTTCACCAAGTACCTCAAGCCTACTTCCTCTCCTCCGTCAAGCTACCAAGCAGACTATAACATGTCCTAAACATTGAACAACCAGAATCAGCCATGAGTCTCTATCCAAAAATTTCCATCCGTCAGCAGAGACAAACGACCCCAAAACAAATCTTGTGTGAACACCAAACCGCAACAGGTAACAGGGAAAGTGTTTTGCAAACCTCAAAACCCAAGCAAACACCAAACACCAAAAGAGATCTTCAAGATTCAAGAAACAATACACACCCCCGTCACCGATCCCTTAGGCGGATACTGATGTCCCTCCTTCTCGATCCTGGGCTCGCACTTGCACCATTCGTCTTTCGGCACGCTGTTCATCACCTTGGGGACGTGGTTGCCGCAGCCTACCCAGGTGGCGCCGTCTGTGTGAGAGGGTGGGATGTGTTAGTGGGTAAATATCGTAAATAGTAGAGGTAAGTAGAGGAAGCAAGTCAGCAGGATTGATGCCAAAAAGGTGAGAGAAGGGGGGGGGTGTGAGAGTAGAAACTCGTTGCGTTGGTTAGTCTAGTTTGTTGCTTGGTTGGATGGATTGCAAACTCCCAAATGCCACCAAAAACAACAACAACAACAACAACAACAACAACAACAACAACAAAAAAAGAAAAAAAAAAAAAAAAAAAAGGCAACCAACAAACCGATGTATGTCGAGGGAGCGGAACGGCCGGGAAGAATGGAAGGGATGGAACAGAAGTGATAGGATGGTAAGTAAACTTACGGCAGACGGGACATGCTGCTTTGTGGCACATTGTTCGGTGAGATGAGGCGTGTTGAAGATTGGTGGCCGTAGATCCCGTGAGGTTCAACCCAGTGTTGTGTATCTGTTGATGGTGATTCAACGTCGATATCTCAGGACAACGAGTCTGAGATGATCCAAGAAAACAATGGGATATTGTGTTATTGGTACAATCTCTTCTGCTGCCAAAACAAACACGTACACTACGCGAAGAGCTCAACCGCAAGTATAGCCCTCATGGGGTTACAGATGAACGACCGAATCATGACGTATCAGTGATGAGATATGCCAAAGCGCCAGAACTCCGCTAACAAGTTCAAAATCTCTGGGTCTCCATGAAGAGATCAGTCGTACAACTCTCAACATATGGGAGATGAAGTTTTTTGCTCTGAGATGATGATTTTCATTTCACGACTAACGGATGCCTTACCCACGGGTGTGTTCTTCCTGCCTCCTACATCAACAATTATCATGGTGGAAATCCGAGCCAGGGACAATATGGAGACTTCCAGTAGTTTCTGAGTAGGTCCGGCTTCAACAGATCAACCTCACAGGTAGATAACCAATTGATGCAGTGAGATAGGTATTCATAGCAGCTCACTGACGAGTCCAGTATCTTCCCAAAGAAGAGTTCCTCCGCATCACGACCACTTGCTCTACAAGTCTGGAGACTTGTTCTTCCTCATGCCAGCTATGTTTCAGCGGGGTACTCGGTTCATGTGAAGAGGTGGTTTGCACATTCTCTCTCTCCAAGGCTTTGATAGCCCTGTGAAAGCGAAGGATCCGAGAAGATACATCGCGATGACACTGCTCTTTGAAGCTGAATTCGAGTGGAATGGGGCAAATCGCCTCCTTGTATCAGTTCCAGGAGCTCTTGGTTGATACAATATCAGACTCGGCGGACAGTTGAGAGATGGCGAATGAACTTGAAGACCCAAGTTACTTACCGATCTTGGTATGAAGACTTGATGATTCTCGAGCGTCGTTTCGACTCGTGGGAGAGCAGAATTGAATCTTGTTCTGAACTCCGTACATGATACACAATGACACGAGCTGTTTTCTCTCAGCTGGGATACAAGTTGAAGTGTTGCTCTTACTTTGTTTCTTGCAGTGCTCCACACGGATGGAATCGATTACCAAACCTCAACAAGACAAACAATCTTCTTAGGACTGAAGATTCTGTGTGGCAAGTAACCATTTTGGAGGCTGAGTGTTCACTGTGGTTAGTTTAGTGCTCACAGGATTCGGCTCAACTCAGACGAAGGGGCATCCATAGCACGAAATAGACTTACAGCATTGCCTTTCGTACACTTCCAAGGTCTGTTTCTGCTACCACGGTGTCAGTGTTTCCTAGAATAGCATATCGCCTACAGTTTGTAACCAATCTACTCCAAACAGTCAGGTGGGATGACTAGACTGAAACAGATGATCAGAGGGTATATGTTCTACCGCAGATTGTGTGTGTATCTTAACCACTACTACCTAACTGAACTCAAGATATTTTGCGCGGCCGTGAGTTGTGAATGCTCTTTCAAACACCAGACGCCTGTCCCAGATGCAAAATCAGATTTAAGGCAATCCCTTTACAGTTGCCGCCCAAGAGACAAGACATATAATTAGACAAACCAAACCATCACTCTCGCTCATTTCATGCCCTTAAACAAGGAGCACAGCGTTCAGGCAACCGTCGTTCTGTTGGAATTGCGAGTTAGCATTTGGGCTATGCGGAGTTAAAGGAAACGGTTGTGTTAAACATACCTCAGGATTGTTGGTGATCTGAGCATAACGACCCCAGGCAATCTTTCCCGACGCAGTGACCATACCGAGATCGGAAACGTTGACCTCGATGATGGTACCCTTGGAAAGAACACCAAGCTGGGTATAAAGGGGGTTGCTGGGGTTCTTCTTGACGCCGAGAATGGGGAGCTGGACGGTGACGTTGAGGGTAGGGTGGGTGACGTTGGCCTTCTTGTAACGGAGACCCATGGGGCGAATGAAGCGTTCGTACTTGACTGGGCGTCTGGTGAAATCGGGCCCGACGAATGTTGGCTTGGTGACGACGCGCTTCCAGCCCTTCTTGTGCACCTTCTTGCCCGTCTTGACGACCTTGAAGAGTTCCTCCTCGCTGATACCCTTGACCTTGGGAATGGGGACCGAGAAACGAGCGGCCTTCTCGGCACGCTTGCTCTTGATCTGGGAACTGTGCGAAGAATGGGGTCAGTCCCTCGTCGTCATATGTGACCCTCTCCAACCTCCATGAACACTGCCATCGCCTTCGCCTCCGCATCGGCCATTCGCTTCTCATATATCCTCCATTTTGTATGACGTACCTCAAAGCCTTCGCACTCGTGGGGTTCGAACGGTCGAGCAGGTAAGCGGGAACGGGGTTCGAAGGATCCTTCTCCTCGGGGGTGCCCTTAACGTTGCGCTCCTCGTGCTGCTTGATTTGCTTGCGCATTTGGATCTTCTGGGCATGACGCTCCTTGGCGAAGAGCTTGGCCCTCAGGCCGCGCAAGTTCTGTGCATCCTGACTCTGCTTGTGCCCCTCACGGGCAGCCTTCTTGCGTGCGCGCTCCTCGGTGTCCAGACGCTTACCGTGAAGCTTCTGGGCGCGTTCTGCGAAACGAAATGATCGGTTAGGGACTTGGGAACAGGTCGACGGTGATCGAGTCGGGTCTGGAGGGGACTATACCAATATATTCGTTCTGAGGCTGTATTGCGAGAATCGTCGGTCAGCATGGTCTGGCACTGAGTATTTGGAAGGGGTCATGGATGTCGAAAAAGGATGGCGATGGTACGTGAAGGCAAATTCGAGGATAGAAAACATCCGTACCATGCTGGTTGTTTAGGCCCTTTGAGGGTCTTGGAAGTTGAGATATGTGGCGACGCAATTAGGCTTTTCGATGTTGTAGGGTGACGAAGGGCGACGAGATTGACGGT
The DNA here is from genome assembly GCA_033297205.1 of Pseudoneurospora amorphoporcata. NCBI lineage: Eukaryota > Fungi > Ascomycota > Sordariomycetes > Sordariales > Sordariaceae > Pseudoneurospora > Pseudoneurospora amorphoporcata. Next base: position 46,720 of record MU859217.1, on the reverse strand, counting down.
GCGGTTTGGGTATATGCTTCAGTACCTATGCGAATTGCCTGCTGGGACGGACGTCTCTCGAAGCCGATAAAAAAAAAACAAAGGCTACCTAAGTACCTTAGCTTTCCTTATCGGGCGGCTCCTCCAGTGGCGGAGACCCACAAGGTGGTAGACCGTGGTGGGGCAGTTCCAAGACTCGTCATTGGTCAATATATTCTTGACAGATCCAGGCCATGTCCAAAACGTGGAGTTCGGAAGACAAGGTGTCAGCCAGCTGCAGGGCACTGAAGTGCACCACGGCAGGTCAGAGCCGCCCGTTGAAGACGAGAACCTTGATGGAAGGCCAGTGGACGACTCCTGTGTAGGTAGCTATGAGATCACTTTACCATTCATACAAAGGCTCCCGCGACAAGGTGATCTACCAAGGCCTGGATCATGTGGCTCGCATAACGCGCTTCGACGACGGCAGTAAGTCAACAAAGTTTACCAAGGTAAAACCCAAAATATAAGCTCGGGGTATTCAGATATCTAGATACGCTACACCGTGTCGACAACCTATACTATAACCCGTCAGACGGACTCTATTGCCAGCCAACGCCCGCCAATGAAAGGAATCCGCGCAAAATGACTTAAACTCCAGACGCTGATGCAAAATGTTTCTGGGTGTCCGTCCTTTCTTCCAGCCAACGCCATTGCAAAACCGTCTCCAGAAAACGTAATTCTGCCTTGAAATCATCTCGATGCGCCGAAACCTTCCCAGTTCAGAGGTAAAAGAAAGAGGGGCGGGGGTATGCCACGCAACCACAACATATCAGCGGTCTCCGGCCCTGGACTTGAGTTTTGCAAGTGCCGCCTGCTTTCTCGCCTCCTTCTCGCGCTTCAACCTCTTCTCCAGCGCCTCCTGCTCCATGTCTTCTTTGCGAGCCACCATCTCTGCCCGGCGTTCCTCGGCGTCAATATCAGACAGTCCTGCTTCCATGTCTGAATCGTCCTCTTCCGGTGACTCATAACCACCGCGCCGACCGTAGCCGTAGCCATCGTCCTCATCTTCGTCGTACTCGATAAAGTCGTCGAACTCTTCATCCTCCTCCTCGCGTCTCCGGGGACGTGAAAATGAGGCGCCATAACCGGACATCCCACGACCCCTGCTTGCGCCTGCAGAGGTGGATGCACCTGGCTTTGTGGTGGTGGCCCCTGGGCGAGGACGTGCTGTTCCTTGGTAACCAGTCGTCGCTAGAGCGGCCTTCTTCACCTTTTTCTCTTCGACGGGATTTTGGCTTGCCTTGGACTTGGCGCCAGCCGGGGCTGAGGGGGTGATACTCCGCTGACGGTTCGCAGTCGTGCCGTTCGTGCCATTGCGGGTTGGCCCAGCTGTCACACCGCTCCTCCCGGTAATCGGTGGCCTTGCATCCTTCTTGCCCTTCTTCGCTTCCTCGGCCTTCAGTTCCTTGCGTTCCTTCATGGTCACCTGCCTTTCCACCTTCTTGTGCTGAATTTTCCCAACAGATGACAGCATAGGCTGGTTGGCCTGAGCCCTTGCCATGATCTCTGCAAACGAACGTTTCTTCAGAGGTCCAGAGTCGGCTATAGCAGCGCTAAGGGCGGGTCGGCTGACGAGCGGTCGCGAGAGTGGAGCCTTATTCCCATTCGAGCTTGTTCCTCCCGCCCTTGACTGTGTCGACGTGGTCTTAGATGACACCGGGGCCGGTGGTTTCGTCGATGAACGTGGTTGCGCGGTGCCAGTGTAGCCAGTTGTCTTTTCTGCGGGACGTGTTGGGTTCGCATTTCCTGTGGGGCGCTCCGTCGGTCGCTCAGCGGGGCGCGCTGTAGAAGATTTCGTTACGTTTCCATTTGGCCGGGCGCTTCCATTTGTCGAGGGCTCGGTACGCGGGGCCTTTGGCGCAGAACCTCGAAGGTCATCGTCCGCCTTCCGTTTAGACGCTGCTGGTGCATCTTTCATAGCGGTCGATGATGACGATGGCTTTTCGCCCGTTATCGATGCGAGCAAATCTCCGATCTGCGAAGGTGTCAGCGAGCCTTTGGGGGCAAGCGCAACTAAAATAACGGCAACTTACCGGCATGGCTGCGGTTGTACCAGTGGATTAACCTGCTTTGTACCAGCTTTCTTATCCTTCTCCTGCGTTCAAAAGGCAGACAGTTGTCCAGGCATCGAACAAGAGACAGCAGAGGTAAGATGGCAGGAATTTATATGTATTCGTCACAGATCGCCTTCAGCTGACGATGCGGATGCACAGTGGGGCAGGCTCAAATGCTTTGGCAAAATAGGACGGCGAAGAAAGAGCGCGAGGATGCGAGGTCACTAGTCGCGCAAAATTGCCGAAACCAAGAGTGAGAACTGGGCGAAAGATGGGTTGTGGGTGAAGGAAGAACAAAGAATCCTGCGTAATCGGGACTTGGTTTCGCAACTTTTGCTGGGCAAAGACAGAGCCAGGATGGTCAACGTAGTGAACGACCCACCCAGTCACTCCTGGTCGGAGCGGTGAATCGCGGTCTCCGAGGTGAAAGCCAACGGCCCAGACCAGCACAGCAGTCGTGCCAAGCCGAACTTCACCGAGAAGTTATGTTATGCCAAGAATGCCAATGCTTCAATGAATTAGCAAACTTTTTTATGTAATTGCTAGCGACCGGCAGGCAACAAACGGGACGGAAGGGAAGCTTGGCCAAGAGAACGCACGGGATCTGCCCTAAGTCGAGTGGATTTGTCAGGTGATTTGAGGCTTGTGGACTTTCGTGGGGCGCAAAATTGCGGGGCTTCACAGGAACGAAATTGTAAAAATAATCCGTGATCGGGTCCCGTCCGCGAACTTCTTTCCGAAACAGTGAACTTCCACCCCCAAGAACCTAAGAAGAGTCTTTCTCCGCCACAACTCAGCGGTTAAACTTGATTGACATCTCTGGTTCTCCAGCTCAGTAAGTTTTTGTCCAGTCTTCCTCAGCCGTAGAATTTCCCGTCTCACAACGCGACTTTCAAGACAGACAAAATGAAGCACTTGGCCGCTTACCTCCTCCTCACCCTCGGTGGCAACACCGCCCCCTCTGCCGCTGATGTCAAGGCCGTCCTTGAGTCCGTTGGCATTGAGGCCGACTCCGAGCGCCTTGACAAGCTCATCTCCGAGCTCGAGGGCAAGGACCTCAACGAGGTACGACCATCGCCTGGAGCGCAAACTTGGGTGTAAGGCACACATGGCTAACACGATCTACTACAGTTAATCGCTGAGGGCTCTTCCAAGCTCGCTTCCGTCCCCTCCGGCGGTGCTGGTGCCCCCGCCGCTGGTGGTGCCGCTGCTGCCGCTGGTGGCGCTGCTGAGGAGAAGAAGGAGGAGAAGGTTGAGGGTAAGGACGCATCCACTCGCTTTCCCAGTCGCATTCAGCTGCTAACTATTTGGTACAGAGAAGGAGGAGTCCGACGAGGATATGGGCTTCGGTCTCTTCGACTAAGCGTCTCCAGCCATTGCTCAGTAACATGGCATGGCATTTTCCGAGAAACTTTGACGGATTGTACACGCGGTTCAAAATTCACCTGCAATATATTCGCCTTGACGGCGGCGGCAGAGCTGGAGTTCTTGGGATTACAAGGGCACGTCTTTTTTAAGGGCGTCGAACGGCACATAGGAGGAACAATACAACTCGCAAGGCGTTCTCAGGACCTCTTTTCTCCCATTGTGAACATGCGTGTGCGTGCTGTGCTGTTCTTGGACATCTGTCCCTGCAGCTAAAGCCATTCGGGTTTATGCGGCACCAAAATGCGTATTACCTACGTGACCTTTGTTTTGGGTTTCTGGTATCGCGCAGATATCGCATCCTAGCGGAGGCCGCGACAACGTAGGTAAACAAACCCCTTGACTGACATAGACCTCCATCGTCGCCTCCATCAGTTATCGATACGCACGGTAGGATGCATGTGAGCTCTCAAGGTCGGGCTTCCCTGCTGTTGTAAACAAAGCTTGGCAACTTTGTCGCTGGAGTTTGCCTTTCGCAAAGACGGGACCCATTTTTAGCGGTTGCCGCGAGCAACCATGCAACATCATCCTGTGCTTTGATTGGCCGCAGCTCCACAAGTCAAAATACTCGGTCACAGCTGGAAGCCAGCACGCACTCAGAATCCCAATCCAGAGCGAGCCCCATCGTCTCCTCCAGCTTCCGTCCACGACGTGTTTCGTCCGCGCCGCGCTACATGATTTCTTGTTACCCTCGTTATTCTTGGTTTTATGCGCTAGTTTGGACCGTAGATCCGCAATCGCCCACACGACCTTGTGCATATTAGGTATTTTTTTGCTTCGTTTCTTTGGGCTGGATTGGGAGAGGCGGCAAACCAGGCGCAAAACAAGAGCAGGACAGTCCGTGACTGGGAAAGGCGGGCAAGGTTCCAAAGATCGCCAACAGGACGAAAAGTGAGGTCCACCCAACACCAAGCCAGCGCATTCGCAACCGCAACCAAAACAACAGGGGCGGTAAACAACACACATGAACGACATGTCGTCCATTTCGCCAACGCCAATGGGCGCCGGGAGCCACTTTACGTCTATGGGAAGGAGGACGTCCACTAGACAAGCTTTACGACGCCCGCCATCACGACCCATGCTTACTCGCAGCGAGTCGAACCCCCAGTCGCAATCACAACAGTATTCCAACGTCAACGACAGCTCGGACGACGAGATCCCCGTACCCATGAAACTAAGCGCCCTAACCAAGGCTCTGCTGAACGACGGCCATGCATCCGAAGCCTCATCCTTTGCGCAACATGGCGCTCCAGAGGACCTACAGCTATCGCCCCCAGCTCGACCACCATCACGAATTACTAGAAGAAGCACGTTGATATCGTCGAAGTCAGAGGAAAGATCGGAAGGTGCGAGGACGCGGGAAGCAAGGCGGAGTATCAGAGGAGGAAGTCTGCAGCCCATCGACAGGCCGACGTCACCAGCCCAGAACGACAGCAGCAACAATCGCGACGGAAGCCCAGCACCTAGGAAACGAGTGGTCCGCCTCAGCAATGCCGTGCAGGGCCCTGTTAGCTTTTCCGGAAATGTCCGAAGACTCTCATCGACGACGGCACCCCAGAGGAGAACAAAGACGGAGAGCAGGGAAAGAGAGGTGGAGAAAGAAATCCCATCGTTTCTACAGCAGCAAGGCGATCCAGGATCGGACTCAGCGGGAGATGCCCACACGCCGGTTATCAGGACGGTCAGGATTCAAGTTGGTTCCGGGTCTTCAAGCAGCAAGAATCGGCTTTCGCTAGGTGGAGGAGGAGGTTCGTCGGGTGGATCGATCGGTGCTGTTTCTGGAAAACGCGGCACAGGATTTGGTGATCACGAAATACCCGAGGATCCTGCAACCATTGGAAGGCCACTGACGGCAGCACCACAAAGCTCAATGCGCATCAAGAGAGTCGCAAAAGTTCCGGGAAGCTTTCTTAGCGGCCCGGCGCGACGAGGGCGGAGAAGGCAGAGCGATGAGGATGAAGCAGGGCATGGAGAAAACGAGGCCATGGGCATGAACCAAGACAACGATGGCAATTACGAGAGTCACATGCAGAGCCATGTCGAAGCCGCTATGGGCGAGCAACAATCGTCGTTCTATGCATCCAACAATAACTACCGCGACTATGCTGCATCAGGTAGCCCGGCCGGCGGCAGAGCTGGAGCGGTTCGCAGGCGAGAATCCAACTTCAGAGAGATGGAAAGAGATAACGGGGAGATGGGCTACAAGATTCCTGAGCCCCATCCAGATATGCCCATGAACAACGACAAGGAGAACGAGGCCCCGCCGACCTTCAAGAGGGCGAAACTGACACCATCCATAATGCTTGATCACGAGATTCCGAAGCCTGTGATACCCGAACCGATGGCCCTCGACATTGGGCGAGACATTGGGCGAGACCTTAAGAGGCTGTCGATTTCACCCGACCGCAAAGCGTTGGCCCACAAGAGTCAGAACACACCACACAGGCCAGCGCCTCCACCTCCACCAAAGATGTCAGTCGTCGAGACTGCAACGGCTGCGGCTGGAGCTTCTGCGGCAGCGGGGGCGGCCAAGAAAAGGCAGGTCCTTTTGCGTGTAAACGGCCGAACATACACCCGTATTGACTGCATTGGTCGAGGTGGCTCTGGCAAGGTCTACCGTGTCTCGGCTGAGAGTGGGAAGATGCTGGCTTTGAAGAGAGTTTCCCTTGAGCATGCCGATGAAAACACCGTGAAGGGCTTTAAGGGCGAAATCGATCTGTTGAAACGTTTGAACGGTGTGGAACGGGTTATTCAACTCATTGACCATGAGCTGAATCTGGAGAAGCAGGTGCTCAGTGTGGTAAGTCATCTAATAACCCGAAAATGAGTGGTACTGAGTGCTAACCTCATTGCAGCTCATGGAAGTAGGCGAACTCGACTTCAACACGCTACTCAAAAGCCGTCAAAGCACCGCAGAAGGTGCCCGTCTCGACCCCACCTTCATTCGTTATTACTGGAAAGAGATGCTCGAATGCGTGCAAGCCGTGCACGCCCGTGATGTCGTACACAGCGATCTCAAGCCAGCCAACTTTGTCCTGGTGCAGGGCCGCCTCAAGCTCATCGACTTCGGCATCGCCAACGCCATCCAGACCGAAATGACAGTCAACGTGCACCGCGAAACGCAAATCGGCACGCCAAACTACATGTCGCCCGAATCCCTGATGGACTCGAACCAGTACGCCTTCACGTCGGCCCAGAACGGCAAGTTCTGCATCCCGCCGCCGCTCAACCACCGCAGCCTCGGCGCGCCCAAGCTCATGAAGCTCGGCAAGCCCTCGGACGTTTGGTCGCTCGGCTGCATTCTCTATCAAATGGTCTACGGCCTGCCGCCCTTTGGCAAGATCGCCAACCAGATGTCGCGCTGCCAGGCCATCATCAACTGGTCGTACCAGATCGATTTCCCGGAAGCCACTGAGGACGGCAGCCGCGTGCCGCCCTCGGTCATCCGCACCATGCGCCGCTGTCTCAACCGCGAGCAGCGCGAGCGCCCCACGTGCGACGAGCTGTTAGCGGATACCGATCCGTTCCTATACCCGCAGGAGTTCGACCCGTCAGTGTACGCGGCGGCCGAGCATGGGAAGGTCCTGCCTGTCACGGAGGAGCTGTTGTCTAGGCTTATACAGAGCGTCGTGCAGAGGTGCAAGGAGAGGATGCCGACCGACGCGGAGGTGGTGAATACGTGGCCGCAGGCGTACTGGGCCACCGTGCGGAAGGCGGTTATGGGTGCCGCTGGTAATAATTCTGGTGGTGGGAGCGGGGGTGGAAGTGGCGGGCACCAGAGGTAGTAACTCGGTGGCCTGTGTTCTTCCCCTTTTCCTTTTCCTTGTCATGATGGACGATGGATTATTCTTGGTAGCAAGAGTTTGTGGCTTGGATATGATACCCTTGCTTTTGTTGGCAAGTTCTGGTTCTGTTGGATGTTGGATACCCCCGATTAGACCTCGGCTGGTGTACTCGGAGTTTTGTATGAATACCTTCTACAAGACGTACGACGGTTAGGAAGCAAGCGATTGCGCCTGGGAGCGAGCACGTTCGGGTTTGTACCGTGGCTAACGATTGATGTATTAAAAGAGTTGTTGATGGACGTGTGTTCCCTGAATAGCATGCCTATCTGGTCTCACGCAGGAGTTGAATGGTGATGGCAGGGCGGCGGTCGTTTCTTTCTTTGTTGATTCTTACTTGCTTTGTTTCTCTTGTTATTACTTTACTGGTGACGAAGATTATGACTGGAAAGGGTGCATTGGATTATTGGCGGGCGGGCGTTTCCTTTCTCTGACTATAAACTTTATGCCCTCTTATTTGCTCTGAACTGATTATAATGTCATCTTCAGGAGCTTTAAATCAACCCATGGCAGCGTTTAATTACCCACTACTTACTTTCCCTTGCTGAATGTTACATTTACATGAACATGTCATAGCGGAAGGCTCAGCTTTGCTTTCGTGCCTTCAAGGAGCCCAGGGGCATAAGCCAATTTCGGTGATGAAGATTCACGAACCAGTATCAACTGCAACGTGCACGCCTGGTTATATCCATGATTCCAATTCCCATTTTATAGTATGAACAAGAACAAATATGAAACATCCCGTGTACGTCGGTATATCCCCTTGATCTTACACAACTAGTCTAATAGTTGATCTGCTATCACTCCTATTCTGAGTTGAAGGACAGACAGATATTTAACGGAGGAAGCCAGGCAGACCTTCAACTAGACCTTCAACCACCTTTCCATGAGCTCGGCTTTAGCGAATGGTGCTCACCATCTATGGTGCTCACTATCTCCCGCCACATCCTGCCATACGTAGCACATCCTCGACGCATCCAACAGTAACAACACATTGGAAACTTCCCTCCGTCCCTTTTCTCAAATGCGTGCCACGCGTGTGCTGTGCGGTCGGCTGTTTATGGCTCAACTGTTCTGTCCGGTGTCGCCTGCCCGAGGTTGTCGGCTTCCTCCTCCTCCTCTCAACGGTTCGTTCCCCTTCACCGTTTCCTCCCGTCCTCTCCTCTCCTTCCTTTTTGCCCCTTCCCCTTCCCTCAGTAGAAGTCCTTCACCCTTTCAAAGGTTCAACACATCATTAATCTTCAGCTGGTTAATCCTCAGAACCGTATACTTGTGCTTGCTGAAAACATGCTTCTTCTTCCTGCACCTCCGCTTCTTCTTGATCATGACGCGCATCGGCTCGCTCTCGGTGCCCATGACGACGGCGCGGCACTCAAACAGGCGCTCGTCCACGTACGGCGCGCCCTGGAGCGTCAGGTCGCGGGAACCGATAACCGAGGCCCGGTTCAGGCGCAAGACGTCGCCGGGTGCCACACCGGGCATCTTGAACGGTAGCTTCACCGTGTCGCCCTCGGTCACGAGGTACGGCTTGCCATGGATGTGGATGGTAGTGTAGTGCCCCGGCTGCGCAGCCAGCACGGGGAGGAGCTCCTTGACTTGCTGGCTTATCGGTGATGGTGCGCTGGGAACGACGGCGGGAGCCTCTGGTGTTGTGGTGGTGGCCTTTGGTGGGCTGGCCTTGAGCAGGGTGGCAGCAGCGGCAGCATCGGACTGGCTGGTGGGCTCAACTTGCTGAGCAGTCTGGTGGAGAAAACGAGCGGCGGGCGCGGCGATGGCGGCGGGACGGAAAGGGAGGAGGAAAGATGGAGGGAGGCGCGTGACGGGAGTGCGCAGCTCCAAGACGGAGCGCAAAAGTGCCCTGCTCATGGTTGCGACTGGCGTTGCGGTGCGGTGCGGTTCGGGGGCGCAACGAAGGGGAAAGTTGTCGAGAGGTACGGTGGTGACGGAAGCCGTTTGTTCGGTGCTTCGGTGGTTCTGGCTTGGACGGAGCTCCGCAATCCTGCGACCTGACTGCGTCTCGAAGCTGGCTGAGGAAAAATCGGGCCCCGTTTCTGGAGCGAACGGTCGTTGCACACGGGCACCGCTGCGCCGGCAGAAAATCAAGCGGGGCTTCCGGGGCATGTTGCCCAATCAAAGTAGCGATTTCGCCAAGGTGAGCACTTGCCCGGGCAAGATCATCTACAGACAAAAACCCCCCCCCCCCCCCCCCAAAAAAAAACCTCCCGTCGACCTGCAACGAGAAAGAGAACGTCCAATGGAGAGAGAGAACAGCAGTCTTCCGTTCCGCAAACGAAAGACATAAATGTGTCGAACACCGGGACATGGGTTCGAACAGTGTCATAAGCCGCTATGAACAAAAAGCCAAAAAAGAAGATTCCCCTCGACCGGAATCGAGCCGGTGACCTTTCGGTATACAATCTAGACAATTACAGCCGAACGTGATAGCCAACTACACCACAAGGGGTTTATTTGTTGGAAGAAAGGCTCCAACAAAGTTCTTTTGATCCATAATAGGCTCTGCGTGTTTCGGCCTCTTTTCGCATCACAACAGCGACATTAGTGAACAACGCGGAGGCATGTTAGGGATTGGTAGCCCTGCCCCCAACCACATGTACTTATAGTTAGGCTTCTCCCCCTTCTACTTCTATAGCTCCTCGTGCTACAATGATTACTTGTACCTACCTACAAGGTTGGAGTACCTTCCAAGATCCCTTACCACTTGCTACTTCCTAGAGGACCACGCCGTAACAAGGCAGCAGCACCGCACGCACAATTGGAACTCCGTCATTGAAAGACCCGTACGAAGTCTCAATGAGACAAGTTAGTCATTTGGACAGCTTAGGTATGTCAACGGGTCACTTGCGGCAAATTATCGCAGAGTGTCTTCTCCCCGTCACATTTATATTGCACATGGGCACCTGAATGGAGAAAATCACTATGAAAAGTTTATTTACTTTGTCATATAGTACTAAATTCCAAAGCTCCTGTCCACTAACAACGTTACAGATTCTACAATCTCTTATTAGGGATTGATACTACTACCCGACAACATGTATTTATAGTTAGATCTCCTCTCCCTTCTACTTCCATAGCCCTTCGTACTACAATGATTACTTGTACCTAGAGGTACCTACAAGGTTGGAGTACCTTCCATAATCCCTTACCACTTACTACTTCCTAGAGGACCACGCCGTAACATCTCTCTCTTAATAACACAGTTAATTAACGGCTTCTTTGACCATCAACTGCAACACCCGTTGTTCAACATCCGCCCATTCTCCAACCATACCTACCTAACAAAGGAAACCCCATGTGACAAATACCTTTAAGACCATTTTTTGAAGTTTTTCCAACAGGAAGTTTTCTCCAAAACAAGGTAATAATAACTAACAAGAAACAAAAGACGGTCTAGCCCGCCCGCAGCCTTTCCCGTGGCACTGCACGCATGCCAAAGAAGACGGGTCGCTTCGGTTCGGGACAACTACCCAGCACTTCCCTGCCTTCTTTTCCCGCACTCCCCTCTACACTTTAAATCTGCAACGCACCATGCATGTAAAAACCCCCATGACCGCCGTGACTAACACTAGTCCTTCTAGACGTGTTTCGGCTCGGAAGGGTACTCTCCCTGCGTTCAATCGCCCGACTGGTTGAACACGCCCAAATTGATGAGTCCGAGTCGCTATCATCACCATTATCATCGGAACCACCAAGACCAGCTCGGATCTTGTTCATTAAGGAGCTAGCGGTGCTGGGCTGCTTTTGGTGCTTCTTGTCACGTTTGTCGTGCTTGTCGTGATGCTTGTCTTTGCCATGTGCACGGCTACGGGAGGAAGACCGCTCGCGGGTCTTGCTGGTTGATCTAGATCCACTGCTATTGTGGCTGCCTCCAAAGAAATGGTCAATCTCGATGTGTTTGCTAGCGCTGGGGGGATAGTGATGGGGTTGGGAATGGGATACTTGCCCTGTCTGCTGTTGTTGCGTATGTTCATGGGGCTTGAAGCCAATTTTGATGTAGGGCTGGTGGGCCGGCTCGCGGCCCCTTTCCCTCTTTTCCCTTTCGAGTTGTTCAAGCCTGAGCTCTTCGGCGATGATCTTGGGCAGGTCGCTTCTGATGGTGTCTCCCCTCAGTGGCCGCTGTGGATGGGGGCCGAGCGTTACAGGGTGAGCAGGCTCCTTGCCCTTCTGCTCTCGCCCCTGGGACCGGGAGCGTTGACGGGACTGGGGCGGTGCGGGCGGTGCAGATGATCCAGGGCGGCCGTTTCTGGAGTGTGAGGTGCTTCTGGAAGTGGAAGCAGACTTGGAAGAGTTGGGGGGAACATGGGGCAGCGGCTTGTTCTTGTAACTGGTGATGGATCCCACCGGCGGGGGAACTGCTGCCTTGTCATGGGGAAAATTGGCCACGCTCGGTCCGTTCGGGTTATAAACAGTGGCAGGAAGGCGAGTAAGCTCAGGAGGTACGGAAGTCGATCTACCTTTTCCCTTGTCGGGGGCTGTGTGGGGAACATGACGGGGAGCAAGGGGAGGAGGTCTCGAGGTGTCTCTGGACTTGCCTTTGGATTTGCTTCTTCCTCTTGAAGGTGGCTCTGCTTGGAAGAATTCATGTCTTCCTGTGGCTGATCCACTCACCACTTTGATCTTTGGAGGGGGAAGCTCCTTGACGGACGCACTGCGACCAAGTGATATTCTATGCTTGCTCTCTGATCTGGGCTTCCTACCAGACTTTTTGACTGCTTCCTTTCGGCAATTTTCGCAAAGGCCCTCAAGAGGTCCCCTCGGTTCTACTCGCGGGTGGGAGCAGTACTTAGCCTTGGTCGAAAAGCATCCAAGCATAGTGCTGGCGTCGTGGCCCTTCTCACAGGGACGATAGGTCTTTGTGGTATGTTCGCAACCATATTTAGTCATGGTAACCTTACACATCTTGAACTTTGGATGTGCTTGAGACGGCCTGTTGAATTGTTGCTGGATTTCGTAAGTGCGAATTTGCTTTGTGATCGGAGTGTCGTCGATATCGTTTGATGCTTTTGCTTCCTTGTTGGACTCAAAATAAGGTATGCAAAAAAGCTTGTTGATCGACTGCTGAATCATCTCGAAGTAGAAAGATCTCTCCCGTACTTATATGCAATCTCAGGGCTTTTCTTTTCCTTGGAAAAAAAAGGACCCTGTTCCGTGTACAAAGGCTGTCGCCTTAGACGGTCTTTCCGAGCTCCTTTGTTTTGTCTACACTTTGACTTCGAACAACCGCATTGTCTAGCCTAAGGAACAGTTGGACTGTGCTTGACCCAGTTAGCCCGGTTCCCGCATAAGAGACAATGCCGCTGTCCCGTCCCTATGATGTTCAGCAGACACTTTTGCTCATTGACTTTCGATTGAGCCGGGTGTTCCGCTTACTGCTTTCAACTTCGAGATCAATGTCCTTGATATCTCTCATCGTACATGAACAGTCGTATAGACTGCCTGACTGGCTGCCTCATCAGCCGGCTCCATGCCGACATTGAATTGTTCGTCCGCTGCACAGACAAAGGGTAATTGAGCTTGCTTTCATTCGGCTTGTGGAAGACTCAATTCCGAGTGTTTTCATTAACGTTGACATAGCTCGTTTGTTCAAAGCATAGACTTTGTAACGTCACGGTGGGTAGGTAGTCCGGGTCCGGGGCATAGGCATTAGGTGATGATAGGTCATGAACATGTTCATCTTGTCAACTTTGGCTAATTCTTCCTCATTCCGTTCATTGAGTATGCGAGCGGCTTGATGTGTCACAGAGGAACCCCGAGAGTCACGAGACTAAGATAGCAAATGTAATAGGGAATACTGCAACTAAACCCTCTAAAGCTATACTTCTAGGTTATATCAGTGTCCATTTGACTAGGCCCTCGAGCCTCTAAACTCTAACCAGACAAGCCCCGCTTGATGTAACGGCCAAGTAGAAGTCCTTCTCTTTCATGCTGAAACCCTTATGCTGACCGTTCTGCTAAATGGAACGGCGTCAAATAACTCGCTTGCGCCTTTTCGATCCATGCCCTCAAACATACAGTAATCGCAACATGTCCGAACTCCTTACGGCGCCTACCCGCCCATGCAGTAAAACTACCCACGTAAATGCTAATGCCGGAACACCTTCCCTCGCTATGCCAAATCATCCATCATTGCCATCCATCTGCATTCCGTCTTCTGCTAAGCAAAAGCAAAATGGCGAAAGGCCAAGGAGCCAAAGCAAAACAATAATAATACCAGCAACCCCGGTAAAATGATGGGTGGCGGGCATTAGCCAAAGCATACCACCCTGAACGAATCAGACTCCAAACTCCTCAGTTCCTATGCCTCAGCCGGCTGTCTTAGTAGAGGTTACACCGAATGTCCTCGAGAATGAGCGCCTGCATCTTGGCGCCCTAGTCGACCCGGATATGGTTCAGAATGAGGCGCTCCATCTCCATGGCATGCCGAGTGCTCGGACGTCCGGTCTTCTCGACAAAACTCTTAACCATTGTCATGTGTAGGCTGGGCGGTAGGCGATTCTGACTTGGCTCCGTGGATTGGTAGATGCGAATCTCCTCCATGATGTGACGGATGCAGGTCTCTGCGAAGCGGGCAAGCTCGGTCGTGGGCTTGCGGCGAGTAGTATCTTCAGTGCAGTTGGCGTTTTTCTTGATCTTCGGGGGCTCGAAGACAGCCCAGAGCATGATTGTGCCTTGGCGGAGGATAGCTTCCTTGAAAGCCAGGAGACGTTCCCAGCAATCAACATCGGCCATCAGGGCGGGGTTTGAGGCGGCATAGGCTTGGCCAGCCCAGGTGAGGAGATGGAAAAGATAGGCCAAGTCGAGGGGTGACAGGGAGCGAATGTACGCCAGCTGGAGATCGTGAATCTTAAGCATGGCCTCGTCGGCGTCAAGCTCCTGGTTGGAGTTGCCGTTGGTGGCGGGCTGCATCCACATCGACATAACGTCTGCCGCACAGTCTCCCAACCTGTCGACCAGCTTGCAGGTCTCTTTGAGCCGAGCCATCAACAGATCGCGCTCGATTTGAGGCAGATCGAGGAATGCTCCATGAGTCGAAAAGATGGAATCGACCTTTCTTCCCAGGGGCTGGCCAGGGCTCAGAAGAGTTTCCGTGCGGGTGGTGCGGGTTTTGAGCTCGTTGAGGATATCGTATGTCTTGGGATAGAGATATTCGCGCTCAACGTTGTGCGAGGAGTTGATGGCGCCTGAGGAGGGGAAGAGAGAGGAGTCTCCGCCGGTGTATAACTCAACGGCGTCCCTGACGATGGACTTTTCGTGCCGAGTCACAAGCTTGTTGACCTCCTTGCTGGTGCACATCAAGGCGACGATGGTGTCGATGTCGCAGAAACTCGCAATGCGGAGGAGAACGTCGTCGTTCAAGGCCGGCATCGTGTCGAGTTGATATCCTTTCGACGTAGTTGGGAAAGTTATGGGTAAGTTCGAGGCTGCTCTAGATTTGGCAATTCCTGGAGAACCGGTGGTTGCTGAAGGAAGAAATAAAATCGATGCCAGTAGAGGACCAGGAGAGGGAATAAATAGGGAGGGAGTAATGGAATAAAATAAGGCGCTGGAGACACCAAGGTTCCAAGATATCCAAAGTGAATGGTGGTGAAGTGCAGTTGTATCCAAGAGAATGTGTCGTGAAAAGCTACGAGGCGATCATGTTGAGCCGTCAAGGTTTATCCCCTGGTGATTATATAGATACTGTGAAGAGGAGCAAGAACCTGAAGTCGGGGAAAGAACTGGCGGAGGTGAAGGAGAGAGGTGAAGTAGTTGCAGGGGTGCAATTTAAGGTTGTCCATGACGATTGGTACATGAGACGAATTGGGGACCTTGACGGCCACTGCCAGTCATACTAAGTTTCCCTCACTCAAACACCTTGTCGTTTTCTTGGCATATACTAGTAGTTTCAATTACACTGATTTCAAATCAATAATCAGTTTTCTCGTATCTCCTCATTTAGTAGGGATGCAAGCCGATAATGTCTAGTTCGTTTCGTTTCGAAGGTCCAAAATGTCAAATGAAGCGTGTGTGTGCAACGCGCACCATGCCAAGAAATCGACAAGGTGTTTGAGTGAGGGAAACTTAGCATGACTGGCAGTGGCCGTTAAGGTCCTCATTCGTCGGCAGGCACAGCCTAGAAACTGGGCGGAACGACCTGGAATTCCGCCTTTTGAGGGGAACAACGCGGAAGTCGAGAATTGGGCCTAGATATGAACCACGATAAGTGAACTCGTCTACCCAATGTGAACCCTACCCCATCACTCCATGCATCCCTTCTCCTCTGACTGAGCGACAATAGGATGGCAAATACAAAGTTTGGCACATCATTGCGCGAATCTTCCTTCCAATGCACCCCTATGGATAGAAGGCTGGCCATCAAGGTTGCTGGTGGAACCCTTTTTTGTGGAGTGGTGAATGTCAAACATGTCGACATCTTCAGGACGGAAAGTGATGGTGTCATGCTCGGACTGCCTGGACAGGTTTGGGTGACTAGCACACCATGGCTTTAGCGATGTACTAGGGCGAGAGATTGATGTATGGTTGAATGTCCTTTGTTCTGTTCCCTTCTGTTCTTCCATTCACGCGCCCAAACCTGCAAAACCACCACAGGTTCTCGCGATTCTACCGCTCCATCCAATCTCCCGCTTGTAAACCTGGACATCTGTACGCATGAGCCACAATTAGCCATCCTCACGCACCCACTGAATATCGAGCCCATCTCACCGTGTGGCCAAGGCAGGTAAGTAGGTGGACGCCAAGTACACCACGCTTTGCGATCTTGCAAGCATTGACGCTCCTATTACAGGCGTCGCACGGAGAAATGTTATATTCAGAGCCACCCCGTGACTGTATTTGGCGGCAACTCATGGGTCTTAAACAACCACCAACGCCATGTAATGCGGTAAAATGCGTCTTATTCCGTTCTTCCCACTATCGATACATGTTCTCAGGTGAAAAGGCCGTTCGTTATGGCGCCACAATCTCCTAAGCCGATTAGGAGTGCTTTGTCACTGTGAGTCGCTTCCCCGCCAGTGACATGATCTTCTCGATCAGCGTTCTTTCCTCGTCAAGCTTGGCGATGTCGTCGGAGCCTCCTATGCTAATCCCGCCGACAAGAATGTTGGGAACTGTCCTTCTTCCTGTCCTCTCGCCGAGCTCAGCCTGGATTCCGGGGCCCAATGGGTGTTGGTCCAATTCGACGACGTAGGGCGCAGGGTCGATTTGGTATTCACCCAGCAAAAGATTCTTCGCTTTCTTCGAGTACGGGCAATAGCTTTTGGAGAAAATGATGACTGATAGCAACATGTGGTTAGCGCTATTTTGGACAATGGAATTGTACAATGGTCGTAACAGCGTAACGCCTTGACTTACTTGGTGACTTCTTGAGAATGCTCCTAAGTTCCTCCAGGACCGCGTGGTGCTCCTCAGTCTCGTTGGACTCCTCTCCGTTGCCAAGATGGTTCTGTCCGTGGGCCGAGCTGCCAACGCCAACGATATCTTCCGGGTCGTCGGGCTTGTTGGGGGCCTTTGCATTGGCATTGTTCTTTGCCATCTGCTCTGCTTTCCTGAGACGCTCCTGCATAGCCTTGGCCACGATCGCATCGTCCTCGTCAATCTCCATCTTCTGGGTTCCAACCACAGCTTGTCCTCTCGTACTGCCGCCGCCTATCCTTGTCCCTTCCATTGCATCTTTCGTCTTTCCGTAGAAATCTTGTATCGAACGGGGATCAAGCTCTTGCGCATGGCGGGCACGTGAGGTAAAGAAGAGCAACGTAATGAAGCCGGCTAGGGCGATGTAGAGCAGTGCCCTCATGCGTCGTTGGGAAGGCATGATGGGCGGATATAAATGCTATAACCGGGGGATTAAGGATGGTCTAGCAAAGGCTTTTGAACGGGACTGATCCACCGAAGTAAGGAATGACGTCCAGTTCAAGGTGTGGTGACGATAGCGTAAATGTTGATTCAACGATGGAGAAAAGCGCAGAGATATGACATTCTTCGCGGGGTCAGGAGAGGTCGCGCCGCAGCTTATGTATGCTGTGTGCCTATGTTTCCGAAGGACAGATGAGCTGTTGTGCTTGCCGTCGACGACAAATACAGTATATGAATGAGGGGATAACTGGAAGAAGTCGCGGCGCGTTCGTGGTATGGGACGGCGGGACCGAAAGAACTGGATCGAAGCTGGGGACGAGAGAATGTCGTCGGCAAGGAGCTTCGATAGGTGTTCGGTTTCCAGGCACAGCGACACCGCGGGGAGGAGCGGAGAGTAAAAGGAGGAGAGAGACTGGAGAAAAGTGGAAGTTTGAACGGCGACGGAGACGGAGATGGCGACCGACGGGGACCTCGCAGTTGTACCTGGTACGCTCTGGTAGCGCGACTTGGAAATTGGGAACTTTTGGAGGAGTTCCCGCTGTAATTCCCCCATCAGGCCCCGTCCAGCCCGTCACGAGCCCGTAACCCACCGGCCGCCAAAGGAGCTAGGGAATCGCCCTGCATTTTGGTGACCCTCTTTTTCACAGTGCGCAAGTGGTCTTCTGATCAACCTTTCTGCTCGACTTGGGAGTCAGTCCTTGCCGAGGCATTGGTACTCGTCCAGTTCGAGATCAAACACCATTCAAGGTCAAATCGAGCATGAAAAAGTGGAAAATGAAGAGTTTCACTGCCATGGCGAGACCGTAGAAGAGACAAAAGGGCGGTTCAAAGACGTTGAAATCAACGGCAGGTGCTGACGTGCTGACATGGCAGGACAGCTAAGGTACCTTAAGAGAGAGACAATTCATAGAGGGAGGGGACAGTATGGGACAACTGTGCTGAAATGTTCCCCGCGTGCCGATCATGCACACTATCGTTCCGCTGCAGGGGAAAGTATGACAGACTGGGATTGGCGACCTGGGGATGGTTTATTTTCAGGAAAAAGCCCTGAACATCTTGATCTCTTTCCCTGTTCACTTCGGGCGCGTATTCCAAACTCCACGGTTCTGTATCACACATTTGTTCAATCTCTAGATCATGAGAGAATCGGACAGGAAGCTTTGTTCTGAGCTTCTATCCTGTCAAAAGCTTGAAAGCTTGGCCATAGCGGGCAACGAAAAAAGGGGCATCCTTCGATAGGTCATGTCCCCAAAGCTTCGATTCCTCATATGTACATATCACGAGGCATCCATTCATATCACGCCGTATTTGCAATTGGACTCCTCATAGAACCTCCTGGGCGAAGCTGCGGTATGTCAAAGATATCGGCCTCATTATCGCAAAGACCGAGACAGCAAACATGGCCAATCCCCAGAAACGCAACAAATCTCCGCTGTTTTTGGTGATACGTCATTGGGCATCGTACGGCTGACTGCAGTTCACCTTGAAAACCAAGCCGTTCATATGTATAAACTCGATAACACTGCAACACTAAACCAACCGCTAGAATCTTTTCGACTGTTTCTTCCTTCCAATTTTACTAAGAGGCCTTGAAAGCATGCTTTACTAATCACACAGACCAATGTTCGGAAACCTCAAGTGAAGTTCCTTGCATACACCGGGCCTGAAAGCAACGTAGCTGCATTGCGCGAGAATATCATGATTTGATTTTACTTCTCATGGATTGAGACACTCGACTTTGAGACCGTCAACTTCAGAAACCTTCAACTTTGGAGATGCGACTATTTACACGCGAAAGACGCCCGTCTAAACGGGTCGGCGCTCAAACCACAAATGGACGAACCATCGATGTTGTTACACAGCCTTTACAACCGGTCAAACGACGAGGGGTTGAACCAAGAACATGTATACAGAACAGAACTCGTTCCATGTGCTTCGTCGGGATTACCGCTTTTAGTTCCTGTCATTCTATATTTCTAAGCGAATCCCCTTCGAACAGCCAATGACATATGAGTGCCAGGACCATGTGCTTAGAAATTGTATATCGAAGCTGGGCCATGAACAATATGATCACGCCATCTGAAATTCCTAATATGAGAGGGGTTGAAGTGTGGTTTGAACGTACAGTTCAGAAATATACGTTATCAATGCTTGTCAAGTCTCATTGCTCTGGACCATCCTCTTCATTCATCAGTTAACCGCTCACAAATGACCGACATAACAACCACCATTGTTCGTTGTCCCAAACAACAAAGAACTTCCTCCAGCTTAAACTCAAACTCAGCAAAAACCACGGCAACTACCACCGCGTCCCTGCCGGCCGGCATCCCACCCACTCACCCGGCCGTGGTCATCACCGCCCCCCGCGCCCCTCTCTCCATCCTCTACCGGCCAACCGAAGCCCCCGGGCCCGGCGAAGCCCTCGTACATGTGGAATGGACCACCTCCACACCT
Source organism: Pseudoneurospora amorphoporcata (assembly GCA_033297205.1). Taxonomy (NCBI): domain Eukaryota; kingdom Fungi; phylum Ascomycota; class Sordariomycetes; order Sordariales; family Sordariaceae; genus Pseudoneurospora; species Pseudoneurospora amorphoporcata. The sequence goes on along the minus strand of MU859217.1, from coordinate 27,054 downwards.
CTCGACCTACACCACGCCGATGGCGGTCTTCTCATTGACCCCCCACACGTGGGCGGCTCCAGCTTCGGGGGCACCGTCATTGCCCTCGGCCCAGCCCCTTCCGATGCCAGCGTCGCCGCTGCTCACAACAAGCTGAGTGTCGGCGACCAAGTCTTCAGCATGGCCTGGCGGGAGCCGCGCGAGCACGGGTTCCATGACGTTCATCACGGCGCCGTCTTACCTGATGAGATGAGTAAATTGCCTGAGGGGACGAGGATGCACGAGGCTGTGACGGTGTCGACGAATTTGGTGACGGTTTTGCATACGTTGACTAAGGATTTGGAGTTGGAGATGCCGCGGTGGCCTGTTGATTCTCCTTCCTCTCCTGACGCAAAGGAGAATACCTCGAAAGGGAATAAGGAAGAAGGACAAAAAGCAGTGGATCCTAGTCTGGGGCGCGGCAAGCAGTGTAGGCCAATACGCCTTACAAGTGTTGAAGAGCTGGGGGTATTAGAATATAATTGCTGTCGCGAGCAAGAGACATCACCAGGAGCTGCTGACGCTAGGGGCGGCGGCGTATTTTGATTATAGCCAGGGGGACGTAACGGATTTAATTCGGAGCCATGTGGCTACCGCCGCTGCGTCGTCGTCGTCATCATCAGATAATAATGCAACAATCCCGTTGGTACTCGATTATATCGGGTCCTTGGAGGGTTCGCTAAGACCACCAACTAGGCTAGCAGAGAAGGGAACGAAAGTGGCTGTCATGTTGTCTGTCATCAACAAGCATACTACTAATAATAAACCGCCAGAGTATGAGATGGATGCTAACAAGGTTCTGGAGGGAGAATAGAAGGAGGGTGTTGTTTTGAGGGGAGTGAGAACGCATCATTATACGCATATAAGTTTTTCTCCATAGAAGAGCCCCTATCAGTATACTCAAGGATTTAAGCTGACCTGGATGGCAGAGCGAGTTCATGAAGAATCACGCCCAGCCGGACATTGTCCCGGCTTTATTGGAACAGGGAGTGGTCAAACCGAACAAGCAGAGTACTGTTGAAGGCGCCACGTTGCTTGAGCGTGCTACCAATGCCCTCAAGATCCTTAGGGATAGAGCACAATCGGGCGAAAAGCTTGAGTGGAGGGTTGATGAAAAGTCGGCTCATGAGCTATTTCCGGATCTCTTCGTTCCGAAGGCTGATCCCACAAAGGCCGAGACTATCATTTGAACTGCCAACAACGCGCAACTTCATGACCTAGCACGACCACATTAGCAGGATTCGTTACTGAAGCTGATTGAACATGAAAGCATCTGTCAGTCACTCACTCTTTTGGCATTTTCTCCATTATAAGATCGTAACGTCTTATTACGTTGCTTAACTTGAAGGCTTTGACTGCATCTATGATACTAGATAGTAGATGCCGGTGCAGTTGCGAGCTTTATGGTGATTGATTTGAGCCCGGAACAGATAGAGCCCGGTCTTGATGTAGTCTGAATATTGGGCCAAGCGTACTTAATACGGCCCAGACGAGTAGTGATTCCTCCAATCGAGGCGATGTTTTCGTAACCGGGTAGAGGAACCAGCAAGTGAAGGACATGAACCAGGAAACAGAGCTTCGGATCCAAATGCCGGGAATCGGCTCAGCGTAGTCTCTAAGTGGACCAACTCAGGAGCTTGCTGAGCATTTTGCGGGGTAGTAGCATTGATGTTTCGGCTGTTTCAAGCCATATTGGGAAGTATGATGAACTCCTTCCGGGAATTCAGTATCCTGAAGAATCAAACGAGATATTAAAGGACAGATTTCCCGCCAGAGTACGCCCCTCCGCGATGCCACCCAAATTTCCATCAATCAGGCGGTGGTGAAACACCGCCTAGAGAGTATAGCGATGTCATCACCGCTTGATAATGACAGTCCTCTTAAAATCCAAAACATGTCCACCCCGGCGCCAGTAGGAAACAGTCAAGTTGTTATTCTCAACAAGACCTAGGTTTTCCACCGCTAAACATCACCCATGCATCTTTCAGGATTCTCGGCCGTCCTCGGCCTTTCAGCCTCAGCGGCTGCCCTCACCTACAAAGGTGTTGACTGGTCGTCTGTGGTGGTGGAAGAGAAGGCCGGCGTCTCTTACAAGAATGTGAACGGTGATGCCCAGTCCATCGAGCAGATCCTGCGAGACAGCGGCGTCAACACGGTCCGTCAACGGGTGTGGGTAAACCCTTCCGGGGGCACATACAACATGGCCTATAACATCAACCTGGCCAAGAGGGCGAAGAACGCTGGGCTTGGAGTTTATGTCGACTTCCACTTCAGCGACACTTGGGCGGACCCGGCGCACCAAGCGATTCCCTCAGGATGGCCAACCGCCATTGACGACCTGGCCTGGAAGCTGTACAACTACACACTCGATGCTTCAAACCAGTTCCAGGATAATGGCGTGCAGCCAACCATCATGTCCATCGGCAACGAGATTACCGGTGGTCTCCTCTGGCCGACGGGAGGCACTTCCTCGTGGTATAACATCGCGCGCTTGCTGCACTCTGCATCTGCCGGTATCAAGGACTCGAGGCTGAACCCCAAGCCCAAGATCATGATCCATCTTGACAACGGATGGTAGGTTCCATTGCAGCTTGCAACCGGATACTGTATAGCGCTAACTCTGGTCAATAACCACAGGAACTGGAACACCCAGAACAACTGGTACACAAACGTGTTGAAGCAAGGACCTCTGGTATCTTCGGACTTTGACATGATGGGCGTCTCTTTCTACCCTTTCTACTCGGCGTCGGCGACTCTGACGTCCTTGAAGTCAAGCTTGACAAACATGGCCAAAAAATGGGGCAAGGAGCTCGTCGTTGCCGAGACCGACTGGCCAACCTCTTGCCCGAACCCAGCTTATGCGTTCCCGTCAGACGCCAAGAACATCCCCTTCACGGCCGCCGGACAGTCGCAATGGATCAAGGCCGTGGCAGACGTGGTGGCTTCTGTGCCTCAAGGCAATGGACTGTTCTATTGGGAGCCCGCTTGGATTCACAATGCGAACTTGGGCTCATCGTGTGCGAATAACTGCATGTTCTCGAACTCGGGGCAGGCCTTGTCCAGCCTGTCGGTGTTCCGTAACATCTGAAGAGGAGCGATTTAAGGGTGAGAGGGATAGCGACAGGATCTAGATGTCCCGAGGTGATAGATAGGATAGAAGCACAATACCGTATGACGCTAGTTGCCAGTTCAAACACCACGCTGTCAAAACAGGATATAAGGGAATCCGGGACCAGCGAACTGCTGTATGCTCAAAAGGGTATAAGGCCAAGGGTGAGAATGAACTTTGATCCAGTGGTGTTGACTAGGATGTGAGGAAATGACGGCTTGTTGGAAGGAGAAGGATGCAGTATTCCGTTGACTGGCTCGTACGGAATGACACAGCAACATGAGAAAAGTGACGGTGCTTCATCCGCCAGTCGCGACGGCGACCGCGTCACCGTGGTGTGTACCGTGATGGCTCGCGCCGCTGGTTAAAGAGGGAATGCGCCACAGGCTTGCTCATGCATGCACTGCCAAAACCATGGTTGCCCAGCCACAGGTGCAGCTCCAGCCACAGGACACACCAATCGCGCAGGGGCGGGGCTATTGAGGGCACAGAGCCCTACGAATTTTCCCTGGTGGGTCCTACGGGTAGACCGTGCACCGCCCACCTGCCCGTGCCACTGGCTGGAGGTTTTGCTTGCTGTGAGGGCCGGAATCCTAAATCCACTGCCATCATCGCGACAGTCAGATTTTCGCTCTTCGATACCCCGACGAACAGCGAAATCGTGATCACCAACCACCTACCGCAAAGATGGCTGACGAATACGTATGTGCCCTTCATTTTATGATAGCGATATGATGCTACATACGTACCATCATGTTGTCCTCCCCAGCGGACGGTGGCCATGATCGAATTGGCCTCCCGACGACGACGACCACACACCCACAAAAATGCACATCCTCAGAACGAGAATGAGGAATATGGGGAGAACGAAAGACTGACCTCGCACGCTGCAGAACGCCGAGGAGGCCGCTGAGCTCAAGAAGAAGAGAACCTTCCGCAAGTTCTCTTACAGGGGTATCGATCTCGATGCGTAGGTTCTCCCGTTTTCTCGCTATGTTGAAATTTCCAAAAATCCGAAGAGAGCAAGCCACCAGCCAGCCGGACGACCAAACCGAACCGACAGAGGATATCACGAGATGTTTCGAGACAGACATGCGACGTCATTTCGACACCGAGAAGAGAATGGGAAAAGGGGACCGACACCCACTCGACGACAACAACTACTGGGGGAAGTGGCAGTTCTGGGATGGCTCGGCCGGCTTGCTCGACTTTGGATGGGAACACATCATCGCGCTCGCAGTGCGCCATGAACACATGAAAGCACATGTGCTGACAGCAACCTCTTCTGTGCAGTCTCCTCGACCTTGGCTCCGACGAGCTCCGCGATGTCGTCCACGCCCGTGCTCGTCGCAGGATCAACCGCGGCCTCAAGCGCAAGCCCATGGGCTTGATCAAGAAGCTCCGCAAGGCTAAGCAGGAGGCCAAGCCCAACGAGAAGCCCGACCTCGTCAAGACCCACCTCCGTGACATGATCGTTGTCCCCGAGATGATTGGCAGCGTCATCGGCATCTACTCCGGCAAGGAGTTCAACCAGGTTGAGATCAAGCCTGAGATGGTTGGCCACTACCTCGCTGAGTTCTCTATCTCCTAGTAAGTTATCCCCCCGCTATCTCGAGAGCTGGGAGACATGTTTACTGACCCTCATTACAGCAAGCCCGTCAAGCACGGTCGCCCCGGTATCGGTGCTACCCACTCTTCTCGTTTCATTCCTCTCAAGTAAATGCTCTGGGAAATGGGTGGTACTTGCATTCAGTCTCAAATCATGGGTTCGGCGAAAACGGACGCGGGTTTGCTCATTTGGTTATGGCATGGACAAAAGTGCCAGGGGCTATCTTAGTTTTGACGAGATAGTGCAAACGAGTAATGACGAGTGCAACGTTCTAGGTGATCACACACATAGCTCTCGTCCGCAGTTTCATTGACTAGACTTGCTGAATGAAGAGAGCAATGAAAACAGAACACTCCTTGTTTGTCGTGCCCCAGTATGACGCTATCTCATATGAACCTGCTCATGACGCTTATAGCATGAGACCTAGCCTTGGCCTATTACCATCTCGCTGATTGATCATTTCTTAGTATCAATATCAGGACTTCACCATCAACTAACGCACATATATACACCATTACGTACGCCATCCGGCCTACCCTCACCTCCCAGGCAGGCCAGACAGAACAAGCCTAGCCATCCGCAGCACACGAACGCTTTCAACCACACAAGCCCGCAACACCTTCAACACACTCGCGCGCAATCCAACAAACACTCCTCCCAACCCTCCACCGCCTCAACCACCCCCCAAAACAATCGGCGCGCCGCCCCTCACAGCACGCCGCAATAATACCCCATAAACGTATCCCTGCATGTCGCACATTCACATACGAACCCCTTCTCCCTCTTCCCATAATCCCACGTCAACTGCTCGCCCTCCTTGATATCCCTCTTGGCCTGCACGCAAATGTGTTTGGGTTTCACAAAGTGAGCCAGCCCCGAGGCACCGATACGCCACTCGCAATTTGGACCGCGCTCGACACGCTTGCGCGTCACGTTCGCCGAGGAGGATTGGCGATGGGTGCAGCAGTGGTTGATGAGGGAGCCGAGGAGGTAAATGCAGGCGTCTGAGTTTGTTTTGGCTGGGGGTTGGGTGGCTGTTATTGATACTGGCGTTAGGGTGTTGGTGGTCGCGGCTGTTGTCTTAGGTGATATCGGGACCGGGACCGGTGGTGGTGGTGAAGGGAGATGAGGAATATTGGATGTTGCTGGGACAGTGGCTGTCCGTCTTACCTGGAAAGCATAATGTTTGAAGAAATCCAGACACGCCTTCTGCCGATCCTCCTCCGTCGGTCTGGCAATGAGCATCTCCCTCACGCCCGCCACGTACGTCTCGTACTCTTCCTTGGTAATAGTCGAGCCGGCAAACCGGCCGTGCACGAGGTTTTTGCCGAAGAACTTCTTCATTGATCCCGTAACGTCGGGCTCAGCGGACTCGGCTGAGAAGATGGGCTCGGCGTCTCTCCACGAAGCAGGCGGGAAACCGTTGCGGGCGGCCAGCAGGGGAAAGGCGAGCGTGACGACGTCTTGGCCGCCGTCAGCGAGGGCGGCCTTGTAAGCCTGGTGTTGGCTGTGCATCAGGGAGGCGTCGGCTGAGAACTTCTCGTTGAAGAGGGCCGTCATCAGAGGCGCCTCGTGGAAAATGAATTCGTCTTTGGTGAGGTTGCGGGCGGCGAAGAGGCCATAGCCTACGCCCGCGCTCACGAGGCCGATGCGTACTGCCGGGGCATCCTTGGGTGCATTACGTAGGAATTTGGCTGGCAGCTGTGGGGGTGAGGAGATGGTTGGTGTTAGTCAAGCAGCAATGTGTGTGAAAAGCGAAGAAATGGGTGAAGGTAACAATGATAGGGGACGCGAGCACAACCTCCGTAAAAGAAAAATACACGATGAAAGATATGGTTGAGTTCCTGGCAGTAGAAATTGAGCATGTGATGATGCCTAGGATGTTGACGCGATAAAAGTATCCAACATGCCTTGGCCTGCTTTGCAGCATCAAATCCTTCGTCTTCATTAGGGGCGTTTGAATGTTTCCTTGGTAGATGAGTGCTCGCCATACTGGTGTCAGCTTTGAGCCCTGACCTGAGAAATCAGTCTGACGATTGTGCGCATGAGCGAGTCTATAAATGAATCGTGTGCGCACACCCAGGCGCACGTAACTGGTGCGCGGTGACTCAAAGGCTCAAGAAAAGAAGAGAAGCAACCGGCTGGGGTTCGAATGCAAGGAATCACAATATAAGAGTACGTAAGGGAGAAAAAGTTAAAAAAAAAAAAAAAAACCTGTGATGTTTCGGCAATTGACGGTTGATGATGATTCCCGGTGTGCGACTATGTACACGTATGAGGAAGGTAACTTTCTGAATGTTGCCACGAACAGCCCCTTGCCAATAAGACGGGAAGGAGGACTCTTAACGTCTAACGTAAATTTGATGTGAGGAAGTGTGCAATCACTGCATAGCACTTGTCTAGTTGGCCGCCGCCAGCTTCTTCGCCTTGCGCTCCTCTTCGTCAAGGTGCTGCTTCCTGTAGAGCTCGACAACCTTGTCCATGCGGATATAAGTACCGGCCGGGACATTGCGAGCGCTACCGTGCTGTAAGAGCCTGTCACGTGGTCAGCTTGTAGGTCGCACCAATGGCATCTTGTGTTATGTGAAGCAGAAAAGCAAGGATGGGAAGCACAAAGGTCAAGCTGTCAATCCATTCCGCAACTGCCTGCGCATTGGAACGAGTTCCGGACAGACGAGGCATTGATGGCGTCCAATGCCACAAGCAAGGACAACATCTTGTTGCCTACGCCCGGACCACAGGCTCCGAGAGCTCCCCATCTTGTGTAACAGCAGCCATGACCTATCGTGCGTGAAAATGGGTGGAATGACATTGGGATTGTGGTGTTGCGCCAATGTTGGATATGGGAGAGGTATGAAGCACATCTTGGGTCGCAAGGTTTCACCGTCCACCTGGGAGCTTGGTAACAGGAAATTGGAATTGATAACGTACTCGGGATACCTCATCTCGTAGTGTCCGCTCCTCAGCTGGTCGGCGTAGTAGAAAAGGTGCTTATCGTGGGCAGCCTGATCGAGGGTCGCAGTCATGAGCGCGTTCTGGTTCGCCAACTTCTCTGAGTGCTCCTCCCACTTCTGCCACCACCTTGTAACCTTGTTTGGCTGTCCGTCTTTGCCCGGCTGAGAGACGTAGTAGAGAGCACCGAATACGGGGATGGCGCCGAATGTCACGTAGAAGGCAGTCTGTAACCATCAGGTTAGCCTCCAGGTTGATATAACGAAAAGCTCCCCTGTCTCCAATCTATAACAGCAAGATGGCCCTGTTCTCCACACTGTATTCATGAACGTACTCCAAGCTCCTCGTTGACAGAGTGGTGGTGGTGGTGGTGATGCTCCTCATGGCCGGCAGTGCTGTGGGCGTGGTCGGCAGGACCGTGGCTGTCGGAGGCATACCTCCTCGTGTTGCGCACACAAGGGGCCCGAACCTTGCGGGCGACCCTCGAGGCTCCAAGTCTGAAGGAGGACATGGCTGTCGTGGACTTATATCGTGTAATTGACAAGTGCGGAGCGCGAGTCGTGCGTCGACGGGGACAGTGGACCCTTTTCTCTCCTCCTGGCGGAGTGGCCCCGGGATCCTCCGTTCTGCGGGGAGATCGATAAGAACGTTGACCTCGAGACGGTCTCGGGAGAAAGCGTGGCGAATCCGCAAGCAGAGTAATGCGCCGGTTGGTGTCGAGAGTCAGCCTTACGGGCTTTGAAGAGACCAGCGCAAGCTGCAAACCAGATCGTCGTCACGACTGGTAGCTTTAGGTTGGCGGGCAGGACGGGAGGTACGGTACGGGCGTACCGCAAGCCCGATTGCTAGGTCATATCTGCACGTGATCTGGAATGTGGTTTGAAAGTAGAGCCAAGGAGGCCCTTGCCTTCGAAGACAGGTCCCGCGATGCCAAGACCCTGTCTCAGCGCTCCCAGGCTTGGAGCCACGCTGTTGGGATGGAGGCTCACAGAAGCCTTCAGAGCGCCTGAAGTCGACGGAATCGGACAAGGTGTTCATAAGAAGCAAAGGCCACTCGAGTGTTAAACAAACTGTCCCTTCTGATCCTCTTTGACTCATCTTGAACTTTATTATACTTTAAAGCTTGACTGTTCATATACGACATTCTGTCTCTCTCTATTCACAGTCAAACTTCTTCAACGATCTCCGTGTTGTGGAAGTCTACAACTCCAACCTCGCCATCGCAACCCTCACTGCCCTCGCCTTTAACGCTAGGCGTGTAAGAGGCTCAAATCCACCACCATCCGGTTACTCATTCCGACCAACTAAAACAACACTCACTCAGACATACACAATGCCGGAGCCAAAACAACACTCGCTTCCACTGAGTCTCTTAGCACTCCTAGGAGTTGCCCTTGCCGGCGTCTCGGCTTCATCATCACCATCAGCCTCATCAGCAGCAAATTCGGACGAAGCCGAACTCATCTGCCACACCTCCAACCCAGCAGAATGCTACCCCAAGATCTTCCAGCCCACCTCTGAATTCCAGGTCGTCCACCCAGACCAAGACCTTCCCACAGGTCTTCACGTTCGCTTGAACATCTACACGGGCCAAAAAGAAGCCAAGATCAATGTCCCCGATGAAGCCGTCGACTCGTCCCTCGAAGGTCTGCCCGTCGACACCTCCATCGTGATCGTCGACCCTCAAGAAGATTCCCTGGGATCAGAAGAACAAGGCCAACCACTCAAACCGCTCAAAAATGCCCCCGTCTACGACCCAGACGGCAAGATCAAGGAGCCCAGGAAGGAAACCGCCGAGTCACAGGAAGAAGGCTCAGCATTCTACAAGTCTTTGACGATCCTCAAGAAGGGGCTGGATGTCGACCAGGCGCTGGAAATGCTGGAAGAGATTTCCCATGATATCTACTACGGGCTTAAGATCGCTGAGGATTACGATACCGTCCGCGAGCTCTTCTGCCTTGCCAATTCTCCCTCTGTTTTCACTTCCCAAGGGACAGCCCCGGAAAAAGACCTCACCCGCTCCCGCCTAGCAGCCCTCACCATCTCCTCCGCCGTGCAAAACAACCCCAAGGCTTTGGCGGAAATTAGCAAGCATTGGACTGCCGGCCTTCAACAAGACACCTGCACCAAGTCCAAGTCCCAGTCACCAGGATCAGAACCGCTCCAAATCTCCACCTTCCGCCTCCTTCCCTCATCCTCATCCAGTCCCTCAGTCCCGGCCTCCCTAACCAAAGCCCGCATCTCCGCCATCTCCGGCCTCCTCAAGTCCCCCTCAATCCGTCAATCTTTCCTCTCCGCCAACGGCATTGACCTCCTCCTCCAGGTCCTCCTCGACACCCCCTCCACATCTCAAGCCCAAGGAGAAGAATGGGAAAAAGTCCGTCGCCAAGCGGGCCACCTGATCCTCGACAACTTCCTCGACGAAGACATGGGAGCCGTCTTGGGGGAGTGGCCTGATGCCGTTAGGGATGTACAGGCTAGTGATAAGGAGTGTGCTAGCCGTGCTAAGAGTCAAGGTGATGAGAAGAAGGGTCAGGGTCAGGGTGACTGTTGGGATTGGCACGCTAAGCAGCTGGCGGATAGGTACAAGAAGGAAGGAAAGGGAGGGAAAGGGCATTGGAGCTGGGAGTTGTGGAATAGGTTGAAGGAGCAGAGGAAGAATGCTTCAAGTAACAAAAAGAATAAGGGTGGGAAGAAGGATGAGTTGTGATCGAAAGACTTATTGAGGTCTGTGGTCATGGTTTGAGTTATGTTTTGAGCTGGTCGGAAGTGCCATGTAGAAAAGGAGCTTTATACCCTCATTTCTTTTGTGATTCCGCCGAACGGACAACTTCGTGGGCCATTTTTGCACATCTTCGTTGATTTAACTCGTAAGCAGTGTATTGGAAGCCTTGAAGATTGCTGCCTTGGTGTACACATACATAATCACATTCACGAGTGCGATCATTCAGATCGTGACGGGTCACGCTCATACATTAATCTACAGTATCTAACGTTGACGAACCCCCTTTTCCTTCTCGCACTGATCAAAGCAATGAAATAAACTACGAGTCATATACGGTGCTTTGTTCCTAAGGACCGATCAATCGCTGGTTGAACAAATCGTTACGATAAATTCCCAGCCAGCATGCTAAGAGACTTCATGTGGAAAGGCTCGACAACAAAACGCGATCGACCCCTCTATCTGTCTCTGCTGGTCTGACCTTAATAAACTTTACCCGCCCAACACCCTTCAAGAAACTGTCTATGTCGACCTTGTAGCACTCGCACTCGCTATGTATTTTTATTTTGTGTTTTCCCTTGTTCACTCTTCTTTCTCATCATTTGTCCGTGTTTGGCCTCAGCTGGAAGTGCCAGTAACAACGGCGACTTGTTCCCAGTCTGCATGTAGCCGTAGATGCCAGTAAGATGATTCTTTGTGATGTTGACCATGTGCTTTGCTCGTCGTGGACGATCAGCCACAGTGCCGGCAGTAAATAAAGACATCCAGTACGGGTGGTGATCAACTGTCTTGAATGGCCCAGCGTAATTTGAATGGCATATTGGGTCATGAACCTCCTTGTTCTCGACTTTCAAAGTGTCTCTACCAAGCTTGGTGAAGTTTGTAAGGATCATGGGCGGCGAACTTCGCGCCTACATGCTTGCGACGAAGGCACATGCCTCAGATTGTTATCATTTGATGGGTCCTCCACTGCTCCAGACGGTATCCGGGATATGGTGAATAATGAAAAAGAGAAGGGAATCTGCAGCCAAGGCCGACTGGGAAATGGCTGAGAATGACGACGAAACCTGTTTGGTATGAAAGAAATAAAACAGACTGATTTTCTTTTCTTCGAACTGCCCTGAGGGTTCTTTTTCGGACTCGCTTGGTCCCGACTGATTAGAGCAATGTCTGGCCACTACTTTTCGCTAGGGGGGCCGCCGGTATTGCCGAAACCGTTTAGGTTCCAACCAGGGTACTTGGACGCCGACGGGTTTCCGTTGGGAGCTTCGGGCTGCGGGGGAATGTTGGGGAGACCACTTCCGGGTTCCCTCTTCAAAGGGTTCTGCGGCAGCGATGCAGGACCGGTGGCCTGAGGCTGGGTGTTGGAGGTCGCACCGCCACTAGAAGACTGATCCAAGGCGCTCTTCTTTTGGTACGCACCCTTGTCCTGGAGGTATTTGAGAGTTTGAATGATGTACAAATCCTCCTGTTCCTTATCGTTAAGGAGCAAGCGCTGGTGGAGGGTCATCTTGCCTCCGTTAAGTTCGCGCTCCCTCAGAGCCTTCTCACGCTCATTCAGATCATGGACGAAACGGCACTTGCCCCGCTTACCACAATTTCCACCAGTCGAAAAATACTTGCAGTGCTTCGACTGGTCAGCCTTCCTGGCCACCGGGGGAACCACTGTGTCATCCGGACGAGTAGTAAGGACTTCCGGCTTCTCGTCGTCAGACTTTGAGATGGTTGAGGGTGATGAGGGTTCAGACTGGCGCATCTCGTCACCTTCGTCCTGTTGCTCCCTCTTTCTCTTGATACTGGATTCCACTTTTTCGAGCTCTTTGCGGAGTTTCTCCGCCTTTTGCTCTTGCCTCATGAGCAGAGTGGCCTTCTCGTCTGCGGCCTTTGCGTCAGCTGTCTGTGCCTTGACAGCAGCTTTCTGGGCCTCGATTTTAGCTTTGGACGGCCAGTTAGCTCTACGCTCGGCGATCCAAGCGGCAAGCTCCTCGTTGGTGGTTGGACTGTATTGAAAGTCAGTGTTATTCTTATCAGACAGCAACAGCAGAAAACACTTACTTCGGGGCGTCAGCACCAATCATCTCATTCAAGCGCTGCTCCTCATCCTCGACGTCCTCGTCGCCCTCATCACCCGGGGTCAAGCCAAGCGTGTTGGTCTTGCGCTTCTTCTTCTTGCCGTTCAAGTGATCCGGCTTCTGGTGATGAGCAGGAGGGCTATGCGCCTTCCCACCGCGATGGGTGTTGTTGTTGGCATTGCCATTGCGGCCACGAGCTCTGTCACCACCAAACTGGGGACGATGGCGAGGGTGACTGTTGGAGAACCCTCCACGTCCATGACGCGGCGTATTACCGGCGGGAGCACCATCATAGACAGGATGCGCAGGCGGCATATAGACGCTGGGAGGGGGGTAGGCCGGGTAAGGCGCAGGAGGATAAGGTGCCGGGTGCGGGGTACCATATGGCTGCGGAGGATAAGCAGTCGGAGTGGGCGGCTGCGCAGGCGCGCCGTCGAATCCCATCCTGATGGGAGGTCCCATCATCTGGCCCTTTGGTCCAGAACGATCACTGTGAGAGCCTCTTCCACCTCGGCTGCTGGTGTTGTAAGGTGCCTGGGGATGCGACTGATGGTGACTGCCCCATGACTGAGGAGGCGGACTAGCCTGCGGAGCAGAGGGAGCATATGTCGGGCCGTAAGGCGTTTGCGGCGCGGGAGAGTAAGAAGGCTGGGCCCCGTACGGCTGCTGGGCCTGGGGGTAATGGGGCTGAGCACCATAGTTGGGCGCGTAGCCTTGAGGGGGCGGGGCAGGAGATTGTTGCGGGGCGTGTTGTTGTCCGTGCTGCTCCGGATGCCACTGCTGCTGCGGCGGAGGGTAGGCGCCGGGCTGTGGCTGGTGCGCAGGATAAGGGCTTGCCGGAGGCGGCTGTTGTCCGTAAGCAGTAGGTTGCTGGCCATATCCGTACGAATGAGATGACGCGTGATACCCGCCACGATCCGAACCACCACGTCCTCGCCCACTATATCCGCCGCGCTGGGAAGCAGGCGGCTGTGGCTGCTGCGGCTGCTGGTAAGGTGGCTGGCCATACGTTCCGGAGTAGCCAGCAGGCGGGTTGTTGGGCGGCGCGGGTCCCGGCGGCGGGGGAGGCGGGCCGTAGTTGTAAGCCATTTTGTTTAGTGCTGCACGAAGGAGAAACGGATATGGAAAAATACCGATCTCGCCAAGTGTACCTCTTGTGATCTTCCCTAGGCAACAGGGTGTTCGCTCCTCCACTGGTTCAAGTAGTTTGGTCGTCGTTTGAAGTTAAACGTTTCGAGGTTAGTCGGATGGATGGGAATCAGATTCGAGGCTGTTGGGGTCTTGCTGGCGATGGCGACGTGGAAGCGAATGCAAAGATGCCTCTGCGACTTGGAATGACAGTCCTGGTCGTCAAATGGGTTTCGACGGCAGAAACTGATCCCCTTTGACACGGGCAAGATGACAAGCTTTCACTGGCAGTGTTAAACGCCGTTGGACAGCAGACTTTGACGATGGTCAGGATTTTATGATCCTTCACTCAGTCAGGGTTGGCAAGATTCAACTTGGCGTCAAGCAGCAGTGTTGGCGAGATGGTACACCTCAACCGGTCGCAACTTGGGCTTTGCGTCCCAAACGTGAACTAGAATTTGTCAGATCAAATGAAAGGGCGGACGTTGCGAGATAATGTAGTTGGAATGAAGTTGGATTCTGTCACGACAACCCCGCCTCGCCGTACAGCGGCCTTATGGTCACTGGCGAGATAATGTGCGTTGATGGCGAGGTCAGAATCCGACGACGTGGGGGAATGGAATCAAGATTCAAGGGTCGACTTCGACCAAAATCTACGGGCATTTGCCTGTTCGTCACACACACGATTCGAGGCAAGAAAATACTCACTGTTTATGCTGGGGTGGCGATGACGGTCACAAGTGTGTAAACCGGGGTCGAGAGCGTTGAAGGAGAAGGTTGAACACTGTCTATCTCCAGAAAATGGTATAAAGATGGATGGAGGGGTGAAGTTGTGAAATGGAGGTCGAAGGGTGAGGGAGTGTGGATGGAGATGCGCGTTGGTGGGTCCACACTTAAGGTTCCCAAATCAAAGGCGGTCAGCCGATCAACGACAGGGGTGGGGCCGGGCAGAATCCGAATTTCGAGCTCCTCCGTTTGCTCAGGGCAGGGTCGAGGGTCCGGGTGCCGCGGCGTTCTTGCAGTGCAGTGTTCGGCGGCGGGACTTTCAGGCTCCAGTGCAGCACAGTTCGACCAAATGGCCAGAAGGCGCGCAAAATGGACTGCGGCAGGCAAACTTCTCGAGTCCCAAACGCTGCAGTGACAGTGGGGCATTCAACTCCCACCCTCTGATAACACCAGGCAGGTGTGCGATCCAGTGAATGGTGATACCTTAGCTCTATTTAAGGAAAGAGTGTGAGGCCGAAGGGGGGACTTTTACCTAGACCTTCAGATATCTTCTCAGATTTTTTGTGAAGACATTCTCCAGTCATCTTTATTGTTGCATAAATTTGACAGATGTCACGATCCAAGACCGCTAAAAGAATCATTATCTGATATCGTCGAAAACCGCAGAATTTCCGCCCTCGTTAAAACTTTTGCATGCATTAATATCCTCACCACCGTGTACTTCCAATTGAGCACTCGGTCTCCTCTCGTTCAATTACTTACATCCGGCCGTCACATTTTCCCTAAAACGGTCACCACATCATCAAGCTGACACTTCAATTTGTTGAGCAACAATTTATACCGCCATCAAGACGACGTCCAGTCTGGTACAGACCCATCTTCAGAAGCAAGAGCTTGGTTGTCCTGCAAATCACTATGTTCATTACGGTTTGTAACCTTTTCATCCCTCCGTTGCGTTTGCCTTTTTGAATCAGCATGAGTCTGATATCAAATAGACAAAAATTGCCGACTTGGTGCAGATTGCACCCGAAGACTTTAGCAAAGAGAGTTTTGTCGCCATCGAAGACAACATCAACGCCAAGTATGCAAACAAGGTGAGTAACACATCTTTGAATAAGCGCACGAATCCATCCATCTAACTGCCATTTATTTTTATTTTTGGGGTCCACAGGTAGTACAAAAAGTCGGCCTTTTCGTCTGCTTGTGGGATGTCACCTGGACATCAGAAGGTCAGATCGGTCATGGCACTGGTTTAGTCAACGTGAACGGTAACATAGTCATATTCGTATCTATTTCTCTACTGTCGTCACTGACATGTTTGCGCAGTCGAGTTTGAGATGGTGGTATTCAGGCCGTTCAAGCACGAAGTTATTCTCGCACGCATTACCCACCAGACCGAAGAAGGCATTTACCGTAAGTTAAAACGCTTTGACCCCCGTTTCTCTCATCTTGGATCACCCGTCTTGTGTCTAAAACGTTCGTTTTCCTGCAGTTGGTATGGACTTCTTTAGCGACATCTTTGTTCCCGCCGCGGAGCTGCCAGACAACTCGGAGTTGTGAGTACCAGTTCATTTTCCCTGGTGTCTTTCTGGGACATGCTAACATCCAATGCTCAGCGATACAACCGAGAAGGTCTGGGTATGGAAGGAAGAAGGCCAGGAATTGTACTTCGACAACAACGAAATGGTCCGTTTCCGCGTTATCGGCGAGGAGTGGCATGACCAAACACCGACAGGCCCGGTGGAAGTCGATCAGGCTGCAAACCAGCTCCTGCCACCGTATAAGATCACGGGTTCCATGAAGGAAGGAGGACTGGGATGTTGTCTGTGGTGGGAGTAGAATGGCTCACTCCGTTGAGCACGCGAGAAAGTCGAGGCCAAGACCAAGCATTGAGAGGGCGTTTTGTTTTATTATCCAATCATATTTCTGCACCCTGAGGTGATGCCGGCGTGTAAGGGTTTGTGCTTTTGTTTCGCTGTATGTCAGGTTCCACCCTCGCTTTGATCTATACTGCAATGCCCGCCAGAAGACGGGCCTCAACATCATCGAGGACCGAGTAATGCTCGATGACTGCGAGGTTCTCAGCCTCGGCCTTGAACTGCTTATCGGGGTCGACGCCGGGGCCGAACATTTGGGCGCCTGGCGCCGCGCCCATTCCACCCATTTGCTGAGCCATTTGGCTTGCGGCTGTCACGGTAGTTAGTATTAGAGTCCATAGTAATAATGGGTCAATAACACTTACCATTGTCGCTACCGAGCAAAAAGTTAAAGACGGACTGAAGACCAAAGATGCAGAGGAAGTACCAGCTGATACTGGACATCCACCTGGGATCCATATCCTTGGTCATGACTCCAGCCTGAAGCATGCTCTTGAACTTGATAGTCAAGGGGAAAGGCAGTTTCACTGTTAACACCTCGTTAGCCACCACCACAACGCTCCTATAACACCTAATAAATCCCGATCAGAACAACGCACTGATAACATAACCACTGAAGAACGCATTAATCCAGCTCATGATCAGCGTGTTGGGAATAATCATGGCCATCTGGTTCTTCATCATGCCCATCATGCCCTCCATCGAGCTCGGGTCACTCAGCGGGTTCGGCTGGCCCTGTCCGGCGCGCTCAGGGTCCTTGAGGTAGGCGCCCGACTCGAAGGCCGTGACGAGCGCATCGCGGCGTGTGGCGAACGACTTCTTGGAGAGAGCATGGAAGTTGCCGCGCACGTTGATGCCGTGGAGGAGGGAACGCTGCTCGCGGATGGTCTTTTGGTCGAGCTTCTTGGGGGCGGATTGCATCAACACGGAAGCATAGTGTCGGAGTACGCCTGTCAGGATCTACGTTGTCTCGGCGTTAGGCATTGGGCTTGATTTTGGCTGAAAGCTGTTTGGTATCTCGAAATCGGCTCGTACCATGACAATCGTAATGGGAAAAAGGATCCAGCAGCTGCATGTTGACAACACCAAGCAGTTAGCAATTAGACTTCCTAGCTTGTCTCCGGTTCCTTAACAGGTTATTTGGGAGAAGCTCACAATAACTGGGGATCCCTATGGATCGTTTGGACGGGCACTTGCGCCATTGTCGCGGATATTTGTTGAAACGTTAGCACCGACAAGTCGTGTTGATATCGCAGAAGACCTGGACTATGAGGTGTCGTCGTTGTCCAACGTCCAACAACGTCCAAGTCGCTGTTGACCGCGGCGGCACGGGGCGCTACTGAACCCTGTCAACCAACCATTGCATCAGCTCTCCAATGCCCCTGTCCTAAGGGGAGGTACGTACCTCTCTAGAGCTTGCGCACTGACCAGGACAGCGGTTTATCGCAGCTTATTTAGGTATCGTGCCTGCCGGCGCAACAGGACCATACCACCAAGGTGGCCTTTCCCTGCCTGTCCGTCATCCGCCAGCCAGCACCCAGCAAGCACTGACTTGTAGCGTTGTGGGAGCTTCCAGTTGCCCGACTTTCAGCCTTCCCCGATTCCAGCAACACACCACCAACACCATTCAATCCATTCTAGAGCCCCGACCACAGTTACAGGGACAACCGGTCCCTAGGACATTCAAGCTTATGGCGTCAACAGAAAAGATCACGGTCTACAACGTAGCCGGTAAGCACATACACCTGTCCACCTCAAGATATATCCATGCACATGCACTAACACTGTTCTCTCCCCTACCAACAGACCTACGAGCAACAACCGACGACGCCCTCCTCAACTACCTCAACTCTCTCGGCCTGATCCAATCCCACACCCTCCTCGACACCCGTCTCGCCCTGGGCTTCTCGGCCTTCCTGCTCTCAGCCGCCTGTTTCGCCTGGGACTACAAGTTCGGCTTCGAGTCCACCAAGCAATACACCCTTGTCGCCGTTGCTCTCTACACTTTACTCAATGGGGCTTTAACGTACTGGATCATGTTCGTCGAGCGGGGAACCATCTACGCGGGCTCTACAAAGGATGGCAAGACCAAGATCCGCGTGATCAGCGATAGCAAGAAGCCGAAGACCAAGGGGGAGGCTCCGGTGTATAAGTTGAGGATTGACGTGGAGGATGTGAAGACGAAGAAGACGCAGAAGATCGAGCTGGAGAGGAAGTTCAGCGAGTGGTTCGATGCTAACGGACGATTTGTGGCTGCGCCGTTCCAGACTGTGTTGGCGCAGGGAGTTCCGTTGGTGGGGAAACTGGATCCTAAGAGGGCTGTCGCTGCTGCTCCGGCGTCTGGGGGTCAGGGCTTGACGAAGGAGCAGTTTGCGGAAACACCTGGTTATACGGCGGAGATTCTGGATGCTATTGCTAGTGGGTTGGGGGAGAGCTCAACGACGGCGACAGATCAGGGTGCTGGGAAGAAGAGGAGGAAATAGATATACCGTCGCTTCGAGCCGTACCGTTTAAGGCGGAATGTGGATGTTTCTAGGCAGGAACGGGAATGGGTGGTTGATGGATTTGGGTTGGGTTAGTTACGGCTTTGTTATAATGGGTTGCATCGTCAGCGAAAAAGTATGATAGGATGGGTAGATCTACTTGACAGCGTCTGTGTTTCATTTCTTTGGTGTGTTTCCAAGAAATGGGCAGGATGAAGACCGCACTGGTTATTGAGAAGATCCCAAATTACCATATCTCGTTTTGAGCATCCATATATCGTCACTCTTGTCACTTGGGGAGAACATCAGCGCATTATTCAAACGAAACTCCATATGTTACCCAATATGCATGCCATGACGGCCCATATATCTATGTCTGAATGCATGACCCTTTCGAAAATCACTCGTCATCTCCTTGGTAGTCAAACCAATTCACATATCACATTCCATCGCACATGATCCCACCTCCCGTCTGTCTGATCTCTCTTCTTCTACTTATGCAGAGACCTTAGCCCAGTTCTCCCTAGCAAGCAACGCCACCTTCCTCGCCTCTCTGCTCTTGTCCCCACTAGCCATCGCCAGCATCCTCTGCATCGGCAGCGCATACGGCAACAGATGTCTCTCCTCGAACTTCTTCGGGATCGCTCTCAGCAACTGCAGTGTCAGCTTCCTCGCAGCCGCCAGATTTCTCGCCAACACTTTATTGGTATTCTTAGCCGCCTCCTCGTACGTCTTCATACCCGCCGTGATAATCGCCTTCAAGTGTTCCTTGAGCGCCTCCGGCTCGTGGGACAAGATTTCGACAAGGACTTCCAAGGAAGTGGCTACTTGGGGTTGGGTGATATCCCCTCCACTGGAGGCGGAGGAGTTGTTGTTGAGGGCGGTGATGAGCAAACGGACAAGGGCGGGAAGGTCTTCTTGGTAGACTTCGAACGGACAGTTGGAGACGAGCGAGAGGATGGCGGTTGTGTAACGGCCGGCGGCAAAAGCGGTGTCTTCGTCGCCTGTGGGCAAGGCCAGGTCGTAGAGGGGTTTAGCGAAGTGCGTGTAGGTCCACTGCTTGTAGAAGCGCTTGACGACTGCGTGGTTTTCAGAGGTCAAGAGCTCGTTGGTCTTGACGAGACCGCCGATTGTGCGGGCGACGATGGCGCCGTTGGGGCCTGGGGAGGCGATGGCCTCGTGAAGGATGGGGACGAGGGAAAGGACGTTCTTGTCCTGTCGGGCACAGGCGCCGGCGAGGGTGTGCATGGTTACAGTGTTGTAGACTTCGAAGATGGCGGGGTCGGTGTCGTCGGTGTTGGTGGCTGTCTTGAGCTGCTCACCCCAGAAGGAGAGGACGCGCTTCATGGTCTCGGACTCAGGGTCGAAGGTAGATTGGCCGCCCTTGTACTTGTTGGCTAGGACGGCGCAGATGGTGCCGCGGATCTCGCCGACTGCCAGCAGGACGGTGGCCATTCGCGAAGTGTCGCACATGAAGGTCTCGGCGATACCCTGTGGTGCGTACTGGATGGGATGTTAGTGCAAGGCTCACAGGAGGGGGTTGGTTCCATGATACATACCAGTTCGGCCATGGCTGCCGGGCGAAGCCCTTGAAGGATTCCGAGGATCAGCAACTTCCTGAAAGGCGCAACTGAGCTCGGCCCAGATGATGATAGATCTTCGGAAAAGAAAAAGTTGAAGGCATTTTGGGCCAAGTTGCAGGACTTTTGTAGGTTCTCGTCGAGACTCCGAACCACAAGTGCTGCCAGGTTGGCCACTTGGGCAAAAACTCGCTCAGTCCAAGGAGCTTGCTTTCCGTGAGCAGCCTCTCTGTAAAGATGCCTGACAATAAACAAGCTGATCCTGAGAAACTCGCGGTAAACCTCGGGGTCATCCTCTTTGATCACCACTTCGGACGAGCCGTCTTCTCCTTGCAGCTGGTGCAGCCAGTTCTTCGATAGACCTTGGAACTCCTCGAGCCAGTTCCTGTCACTGCCTGAATACGCTTCCAATACCTTGGGTTCGAACTTCTCAAAACAAGCGTCGCGGAAGTGAAGCATGGCTCCATGTAGCGCAGAAATAACATACGAGTTCGCCAGTGACTCCTTTTCCGAGGTGGGGAGTGGAGACAGAGGGAAGAGATCTTGCATGGATGCTGCAAGCTTGATGAAGTGCTGAAGGGGCTTAAAGACCTTGGGAGGTTCGTCATCGAGAGCAATATTGAGGGGGATACGTGAGCAACCAATAAAGGCAAGTCGAGACAGGATGTCTTGGAGAGCATTCAGTGTGTACTTGGACGGGCTCGTCCAGTCGCGCTTCTCGATCTCGACCTTCGCTCTGTCGACGAGCTCCGCATAGCCATCCGTGTAAGTTGCAACAACCGACTGCAAAGCCAGCACCGCTTCATCTTCTACCGCAGCGTCGGATGAGTTATCGTTTTGGCTAAGCGCCAAGCCCTTGGTTAACGTATGTATCAACAAAGAGCAGACCTCGAAGCAGACTGAACGAGAAGCCAGCAAGGAGATTTGCCCGTCGGGTCGAAGAGTCTGCTGAGTTGCGAGCAGAGCGAGACCTTGAACGACCTGCTTAAGAACCTCTGATGTAGTCTCTTCCGACTTAGAAGTCCATGTTGGTAGGTAAACATCGTGATAGAGAGCTACCAGATGATCCTTAGACTCTGTCTTGAAAAGTTCCTCGTCCTCGGAATTCCCTTGTTTCCTGTTCTTGAAGAGATCCGCTCGAGACTTCAGAGTCGAGTTCAGAAGGAGAAGCAGGTCCTTGGTGTGAGATGGAGATTTGGGTTGACGGAGGTTTTTCCTGATGATATCAACGAAAGCCGCACTCTCAAGGGTGAATGCGCGGATATTGGTAGTGATGACAGTCATCAAAAGCAGGCCAGCCTGCTTTGTATATGTCGGGTTCGCCAAGTCGTCGCGGCAGTCGTCCACCACGATATCAATGTAGTTCTTGAGCAAGGACACACTGAACTTTTGGGCTTTTGTACCGTCAAGCCTATTAGCGATTGCTCGCAATACCTCGAGGGTAGCATCGATTGTGTCCTTGACCTCCCCGTTTCGTACTTCGTACTTGAGAGAGTTCCAGATCTTGCTGACGTGCGGGACAACGCTGGCTTGTGGGTTGTCGTACTGTTCGACACAGGCCTTGACGGTTTTGAGAATGTCGAGTTTTACCGAGACCGTAATTGCATCACCCTGGTCGAGCTTTCCAATAAGGAATGGGAATGCAAGCTTGGCTACTTTGTAGTGAGATGCAAAGCACGCCCTTACGGCGTTCTTGAGGTCGTCCGCAGTGATGCCGATCGGGGTAGCCGAGCTCCTCAGTGTGATGGGAAAGTAAGCTGAGAAAGCCTTGAAGATCTCCTCGGTTACTTGGTCGGATGTCGAATACTCGGTAAGGAAGATGGGAAGCAGTTTGAACCATAGCATGAGATTCCTGGGGTCCCTCTCGTTCTGGCATAGCTGAATGATATCGACGATGAAACCGCTAGATGTGCCGTACTTGTCTTGCAGTTCATTGGTCACTGACTGGTCCTGGACAAGACTGAGGAATAGCTCGTAGATTTCAAGCCTGGTGGCTGCCGTCTGTAGCTTGAAATCCTCCTTGAGTTTGCAGACGTCCTCGATCATCTTGACACCGACTGCCGGCTTGAATCCCTTCATGGCGTAAAGTTGGCGCAGTGCCTTGGCCGAGGCAGTGATGCCAGCCTTGTGGTCGTAGGAGAACATGGCGCCAAAGAAACCAACGAGCCGGATGACTTGTTCAGGTCGTAGTAGACTCTTATCCAAAGCTTCGAGAGTATCGGCGAGGAATCCCAGGGCTTTTGCCCGTGCTATTATGTCACCGCTGCCGCTGTCGTCATCGTCGTCGTCTGAGTTATCATCGTCTTGTTTGGTGATGGTTATCCATGGCTGGATGGAGGCAGCCCAACTTCCCACAGACGCACTGCTGGCCCTTGTGTTCTCGATTTCTAGCCATAAAAGGTTAACGTGTTGCCTGCTGAGGTGAGGGGCCCATAACCTACCTTTTGCCGCCTTTTTGGCAATCTCACTCTGAGCAGTCTCGTCGTCTGAGAGCACGTATTGAAGGGCCCAGTCCTTGAAATTCGACATGGTGAAAGATTGAGGTGGTGGTGATGATGGTGATAGTATTTGACGTTATTATTTGTTGTCACAAGCAAGATTTGAGAACGAGCAAGGTGGATTCGGCAGAGTGGAAAGCAGAGCTGCGAGAGAATGAACGACGAGAACCTTGAAGATTCCAGATGATGTGCACCCAACTCAATGGATTGCCGTCGGTGTAGTCTAGTTAAGGGGTGATGGAAGCTTGGGCCAACTCCTCCCTATCCAAACACAAGGTTTATGGGTATTGGTATGGATGGATCAGGATGTTGGACGGGATTGTTGATGGAGTTGTTTCTAAACTTGTCACCCGGTCGACCAACGTAGCGAATAGAGGCTAGTCTTGGTCTGCAAGCGACAGGATAGTCGGCACAGACGGTGACGGTGACGGTGAATAACAACACTGACAGGTGAAAGAAAGGGTGGATTGAGAAGATGCTAGGTAGGTTGTGATGCCATCAGTCAGTGGCCGATGCCCCCTGGCCAAGACCCGAACTGTGGGATGGCCGGGGCAACATCACCACGCCGCCGTTATCGCCCTGGATTTCCCGCCGACAAGTGGCAGAAAATGGTGTTATCGCGGGCGGTGAGGCTGAAAGCTCTGGCGTTTTGCGGGATCTTGATCGTGTCTGGGTACCTTGAGGTTCACGCTAAACTGGTTTCGGCAAGAGGGGCTGCCCGCGGCATGGATTGTGTCAGTCATTGAAATTTTTGAAGTTTGGTTTGGATATCGGAGGAGACCTGTGACTCTTATGAATGCCCTGTAAAAGACCTGGAATTACGGGCCTCGCTCTCTGTGCTTCCAGTTGCTGTCGTCGCGGATACCTACCCACGCGAGAATCCACTCGGGTCGCGCTGAAACGACGTGTATTCCATGTAGGTATAAAGACGGCGCGAGGTCCCCCTGTAGTACAAGAGGAACTCAGTCGGCCACGCAAGATCGTGGCCCTCATCCCATACTTTTACAATTTCAATCCATACTGACATATCCTACTGTCGCCTTGTTCTTGATCACATTTCGGTTGGAAAACACCAATTGACCCGTCAAAGGTTCATCTAAAGCGTGTAGGTGCCTCATCTCAACCATCATGATACCTTAGTGGGGGAACCGCGGGGTACCTCGCATTCACTTCCATTATTTACTTTGACTTGCCCAAGGCTCAAACTGTACACCCGACCCTCTGCTTGGACCTTTTTCAGTCGAGCTCTTAGAATACACGGTTGTGGCCATCTGGGATGAACCTCAAGAAATGCGCCTGATTAGAACTTCGGCTAACTTATTTGTGCGACTTTCTCCCAGACAGCTTTCTACGAAGATCATTCCCAGACCACCGCCACCGGTTTTCAAAACTCACCAAACCACCAAATCTCACATCGACATCATGGAGGCCCAACAAGTACCCAAGACCTGCAAGGTCATCCTCTCCGATACCATCGCCAAGAAGCTGCTCTCCGAGGTCCGTGAGACTCTTGCTAAGATCCAGGGTCCCGGTGCCTCCAAGCCTACTTTGGCTGCTTTCCTGGCTACCGACGACCCGTCCGCTCTGCAGTATGCCGAATGGTCCAAGAAGACGTGTGAAGAGAAGTGAGTACCTCGCAATCGCTCATTGGGTCAGTCTGGACTTTTGCCCCAGCACCAGGGTCTAATACACTACCCCAGTGGCTTCAACTTCGATCTCCGCAAGGTCGACAAGGAAGACCTCGAGGAGGGCATCATCGCCGCCAACAACGACGACCAGGTCGACGGCATTCTCGTTTACTACCCCATCTGGGTCGGCAACCACAGCCAAGACAAGTACATCAAGGAGACTGTCGCCCTCTCCAAGGACGTCGAGGGTCTCTGCCACACCCACCTCTTCAACATGTACCACAACGTCCGCTTCCTCGACCCTCCCGCCAACCTGAAAAAGTCCATCCTCCCCTGCACCCCGCTCGCCATCGTCAAGACCCTCGAGTACCTGCAGATCTACAACCCCATCCTGGCCTACGGCAACCGCCTGTTCGGCAAGACCATCACCGTCATCAACCGTAGCGAGGTGAACGGCCGCCCTCTCGCTGCTCTGCTCGCCAACGACGGCGCCACCGTCTACTCGGTCGACGTCACCGGCGTCCAGGTCTTCACCCGCGGCGAGGGCATCCGCCAACTGCGCCACCAGGTCCACGACAAGGAGGGCTGGGAGCTCAAGGACGTCTTGCCGCTCAGCGACGTCGTTATTGGCGGTGTCCCGACCGAGAAGTTCAAGGTGCCCACCGAGCTGCTCCGTGATGGTGCCGTTTGCATCAACTTCTCCAGCTTCAGGAACTTTGACGGTCCCGCGGTTAAGGAGAAGGCTAGCATTTATGTCCCCAGCATTGGCAAGGTTACCATTGCTGTGCTTTTGCGCAATCTTGTGGTGAGTACTTCCTTCTCCTCCCTTTCCCATTGTTCCACTACCAAGTTACACCCAACTATACATCCGTTGGTAAGACTCGCTAACAATTCCTTCCTCTTCAACAGCGTTTGATCGCCAACCGTCCCCGTCCCGAAGGATCTGCACCCGAGGACCCCAAAGATGCCAAGGCGCGTAGCGAGACCTTCATCGAGGGTTAATCGGAATAGAACACATCCTTCATATTCCCGCTACAGACTTGCATATCCGTCTCTTATACAGTTTCCTTTTATTTTCTTTCTCGAGTTCTGGGAGGGTTGGTTGTTTGCAGGGTAGGAAAAATAACGGATGGTTTAGGGTTGGGTAGGAAGGGAGCAAAGGGTTGGTTGATTGCACTGAAATGGTTGTCAAAAAGTACATAGAAGAAACAACTACATACATGAAAAAGGGGGCTTTGTTTACAATTTCGAGCTTCGAGGTTTATCTAGAGATATAGAAAGATCTGGAGACAAAAAAAAAAGCCTCTTTAACACCACGCTTCAACACATCTTATGTCAGAATAATCTCAACAAAATCAAGGACCAAGTGAATGCCCACCTCGACCAGCATGCTAATTCAACCTGCCAACTTGCAATCCTCTCGTCTGCTTCTTCCCTCATCATGGAGATGCAACTGTGACTCACTTATACAAAAGCCCTCGAGTTACTAACACCGGGACTAAAACAGGCTAGCCGGTGGGGCGGATGTAAGTCTCGGTAGTGTACATTTCAGCGAGTGCTCACATAACCCGACCCCCTTACAGAAGCTTACTTACCCAAGTGGGTATGCTAAGACTAGCCCCACACTATAAAAAATTTCTCAACCGACCTTAACGCCTTAAAATTTCCTTCAATTTCTCTATAGAGAAATAAAAATCTTGAAAAAAACTAAATAGAACTACTTACTAACTCACTCCAACTTTTCTATAAAAAAATAAAATATTTAAACTTGCTCTATCTTTTAAATACCTCTTCAATAACCTAAATATTATTAATAATAATTAAATAACTACGCTCGATACTTCTTTACTACGTATGTATATCCGAAAATTATTTTTAATAAGTTCCTAAATCCTTTTTAATATATTTGTCACAGGCATTGCCTGCTCTATGTAGATAGGTGCTGTGCTGCATTAGTGCAGCCAGCTGAGTGCAGCTGTCTGAGTGCAGCACAGCTAGCACGCATAGTGCCGCCCTGTAGACCCATGGCCACAGGGCTCCACACTATGCCCTAGATAGTTCTCATGTGCGCACAGGATCCTCTTCTGGTTCTTCGCACAACAATCAATATCTTATCTTAGTGCTTGCTCGCGCCCAATAATAATATTCTTAATTTATTCGTAATATATCCTAGGACTATTTTTAATAAGTGTTTAAATTACTTTGTATTTCAATATATTTAATAATAATATTCATACTAATCTTTTAACTGTTACTACTAAATTTAATTTGACTAAATAGAATAAACTAGCGTTGACTAAATTATTAATAATTAATATATTAGCGCTAGTAAATAGTAAAGCTGTTAAATTTAATATATTAAATAAATTAGAAGATATTACTGTTAACGTGTGGCTAGTACTGTGCCTTGTAACTGCCTTGTACTACCTTGTAGTATAGAAGGCTAATTGTTGAGGACACTATTCCTTCTACGTTACGGAATCAGTCAACTCAGCCCCCACAGAATCTACTAGAACACAGAGGTTCACCACTGCGTTCTGGATTCTCGAACCTGTTTAGCATTCTCCCTAGATTGATTTGTCATTATAGAATGCAACAGAAACTCATAGATTCAACTCTTTCCTTTCATAGTATAGTACTCTTACAAGCACT
>MU859216.1:19717-86336 GCA_033297205.1 Pseudoneurospora amorphoporcata | reverse complement strand
TTGTTGTTGTTGTTGTTGTTGTTGTTGTTGTTGTTGTTGTTGTTGTTGTTGTTGTTGTTGTTGTTGTTGTTGTTGTTGTTGTTGTTGTTGTTGTCTTGTTGGACATGGCCCAATTCTTTGGCTAGGAAACGGTGAGTCTCTTCCGTCAACTTCCTCCCTCCTCTGACTGTTCTCTTAGATGCCACTTCACGGTACTCATAGACGCTGGTGACTATAGTCTCGTTCCAGCCGAGATCGACGACAAGCGCTGAGCGTACACCGGCGGCGACGGCCACGGCAACTGGTGATGATAGCAGCGAGATTGTTGGTGGTTGGAAGCGGTGAAAGAGGCTGTCCAAAGCTGCTGATAGAAGGGGGATGGGAAGACCTGTGGGTACGACGCATACCATCCTCCGTGGGCGAGAGTCAATGAGCATGTATCTGCAACAAGTGTCAGTACATCTCCTCGGCAATGCTTCTTCATGATATCAGAACCTACTTGGTATAAGCCTCCCTCACAGCCTTCTCAACCTTATCCCCCACCTGGCCCAATTCCAAGCCCCTCACATCCGGCCTCCACAGCTCATAATCCCTCCCCCAATTGCCTCCCGCGGCTTTCGACCTCCAATCTTGCCGATAATCCGTCTGCCAGTCCCTGAAATCGCCAATCCTTCGCTGCTGCTCCGGACCGAACCACACCACACCCCTAGGCGCCGAGTCCCCAGCAAAGCCCACCTGGACCTTCCGCGTGCCGAAGTCAATGACAATGAGCTCCTCCTCTGCCCGCAAGCTAGATGGTGTGTTGAAAGTAGGAATTGGACGCGTGGGCGTTGATGTGCCGGAGTGATGGTCGCGGTCACGGTCACGGTCACGGTCACGATCTCCGCGGTCTCGGTGGCTGGAGCTCTCACGCTCACGGTGGCTGCTGCCACCACCACTGCGGGAGGAGGGAGCAGCAGGGGCAGCTCGGATGTTGGCGACGCCTCGGTGGGGAAGGGAGGTTGACATTTTATTGGCGTTTGGCGTTGATTGAAAGAGAAAAAAAAGAATCAATTGGTGTAATCAGTTCATCATAACGGTCGTTTTCGCGTCAATTGGAGCTTTGGGGGCTCGGGTTGGTTCAGGAAATCGGTGATGGATGACACTGAATTGGATGGTGGATGGACGTGATGTGCCATACCTACAAACGCTTCAGTGAAGTTGAAGGTCAATTGGGGCCTGAATGGGCAGCTGCCTATTGACGCTTGTTTGGATGCTAACAGATGTACCCAGCTTCTGCATTAAATTGACGCTACGTTAGTACAGCCCTTGTTAAACAGCTGACATCACATCACAGGCGGGTCCCTGCGGCTGGTAGTCGAGCCAACGTCTGCGCCCCACATTTGCGTCCAGAAAGGGAAATGTCGTCAACAATTCACGGTCCTTTCTCTGTTTGACTTTGTTTGCATCTTCTTCATTCCGTGAACCTTTCTTGGTGAGGAGAGGCCGCGAATAAGTAGCCTCTTTACTTTGCTTTCACACTATGGCCTGAGGTTTTTTTGCTCTGCAATTTTTGACCTAATTGGCGAATTCAATCACAAAAAAAAAATCCCACCAAAATGGGCATCAAAGGGTGAGTGAGCAACATTTGATGGTGAAAACATCCAATCCCATCCCCATCGCCACCCACATACCTAACCGCCGTCCGTACATGTCACTCACTCACTCACAACAATCACAGAATCTACAAAGAAATCGGCCCCGGGCAACGCATCTCCCTCACCGCCCTCGCCACCACCCACCTCGAAACCACGGGCCGCCCCCTCCGTCTCGCAATCGACATCTCCATCTGGCAGTTCCAAATCCTCGCCGCACGCGGTGGTTCCAACCCAGCCGTGCGCACGCTCTTCTACCGGCTCGTCCGTCTCTTGGGGCATGCAATCCAACCGCTTTTCGTCTTCGACGGGCCCAACAAGCCCGCCTTCAAGCGCAACAAGCGATCTTACAGTTATGGAAACAGCCACGGCGTGGCGGACGCCATGGCCAAGCGGATGATCCGGCTGTTTGGGTTTCAATGCCATGATGCGCCTGGTGAAGCCGAAGCCGAGTGCGCATTGTTGCAGAGGGAAGGCGTGGTGGATGCCGTGTTGAGTGAGGATGTGGATACCATCATGTTTGGCTGTCGACGGACGTTGAGGAATTGGAGCGCCGAGGGGACGAGGAATAGCAAAACGCCGACGCACGTGAGTGTGTATGATGTGCATGAACGAGAAGGCCGAGGGGGGATTAATGGGTTGGATAGGGAGGGGATGGTGTTGGTTGCGCTGATGAGTGGAGGGGATTATTTGCCTGAGGGTGTACCCGGGTGCGGTGTCAAGGTCGCGTGTGAGGCGGCGAGGGCGGGCTTCGGCAAAGAGCTTTGTGGCATTAGGAGGGCTGATCAGGCTGCGCTGGAGAGGTGGAAGGAACGGTTGACGAGGGAGTTGAGGACGAATGAGAGTGGCTATTTCAGGACCAGGCATAAGGCTTTGGAGATCCCGGAGGGGTTCCCCAGCTTGGAGGTGTTGAGGTATTATACTCATCCGGTGGTGTCGAAGCCGGAGACGGTGCAGAGGCTGAGGAGGCAGTTTCCGGGAAAACAGGAGGTGGATGTAGAGGGGTTGAGGGTGTTTGTGAGGGAGACGTTTGATTGGGAGTATCGGACGGGGGCTGTCAAGTTCATTCGTGTGCTGGCGCCGAGTTTGCTTGTGCAGTTTTTGTTGCAGAGGTCTGAGGATGAGAATGAGACTGATGATCTCAATCGTAAGGAGAAGGAGGAGGCGGTGCTAGTCAAGGGGATCAAAAGCCGGAGAGCGCATTTTAGTACGGATGCGACTCCTGAGCTGAGGATATCCTATGTTCCGATTGAGATTGTCCCGGTGGATCTGGATGCCGAGCCCGAGGAGGAGAATGAGGGTTTCGGTCGGGATGGGCTGGCTCTCAACAGCGACGATGAGTTTGATGCCCAAGATGAACCGCCAAGTAGCACCCAAGGTGCAAGCAGCGCAAAGCCATTTGATCCCTTGAGACCAGACCTTGCATGGATTCCGGAAACAGTTGCTAAACTGGGAGTTCCCCTGACAGTGGAAATCTGGGAGGAGAAGCAACGGGCAAAGGAGTTGAAGGCTGCGAACAAGGGGACGGGAAAAGCACGAACAACAAAGCAAACGGGAGGAATGCCGGCTGGAGCATTGGACAAGTACGTCAAGGTCGCAAAGGCGCCAGCAATTGCTGCTACTGCCACGAAGTCAACGAACGATTACCTGTCATTGGAGTTATCACCTCCCAGGTCAACATACGTTCCTTTGGCAAGTCAGCAACTTTCTCAGCTTTCGTCAGATCGTTTTGAGACAGTAACAACTACCTCCCGAACGACGACCACAACAAGCAAAGGTACTACAAAGGCGTCTTCCTCTCGGACTACTAGCAAAAAGACAGCAGCTACATCACGACCTCCAGCCGGCAACCCTTGGTCACTCGCAGGTTCACAAGCAAGCACCAGGATCACAAAGAACATCGCATCTTCTCAACCAGCAGCAAAATCAAGCCTCTTCAACCAGGAACCCATTCTCATTTCGTCCAGTCCATCTGTTACCGGAAAGAGGTTGCCAAATTCCCCGCTGGAGAACAACAGATCATTCTCACCCGATCCATTTGCCAGTAGTCCGCCGCCGCCAAGTGTTCGGTGGAAAGAAAGGTTGCCAGCAACAAGGACGACGTCGGACCCCACACGATACCCTTCTCAGAGGTCCATTCGCGATTTAGAGGAACCATCAAGATTGCGATCACACTCATCAGCGTTGGCAAGTTCACAGAGGAAGGGACCAGCGTCTGGCAAAGACAAGACGCCCACCAAGCAAAAGTCAATGCTGGATTTTGGATACCCGTCTACAAGGGAGCAATCGGGATCAAGATTGTTTGGCAGGACACAGAGCGCGGTCTTGCCTTCCACGACGGGTAAGACGCTTGAACCGCTGTCGGATGACGACGATGAGTTTGAGAGAACGATGCTTGCGTCACTGAAGAGCAGTAGATCAAAGGCGTTTGATCATAAACCATCACTCGGCGCAGGCCTTTCCTCGTCATTGTTCTCTGGGAAGCAACAGACGAACAGCCATCTGGATGAGACCGACGAAGATGACGAGCTCGAGCGAGCAATTCAGGCGTCAATAAAGGATATCCGGCCAACGAGTTCAGCACCTGTTGCCTCCTCTCGAACAAAGGCTCCCTTGTTTCAGAGAGGGAAGGTTGACCTGGGGGCTCTCGATGAGGAAGACGACTCGGATAACGACGACTCGTTTGCCTCCATCGGAGCATTAACCCGTCAGAAGTCGCCCTCGCCGATACGACCGAGAGCAAGTGCTACCCTTTCGCCCTCGCTATCAGCTAGAAGGGAACTTGCCAGAGAGAAGAGATCTTCGCCAGCTCTAAGATCATCACCAGTACCATCTCCAAGAACGTTCCAGCGAGCAGAGAGTGCTAGGAGCAATCTGTTGAGCAGCAAATGGGATTGGAGTGCCGTGGAAGATGATGCTGGACATGGTACACGAGCAACCAGCGTTGGCAGGACGGTTAGGGAAGCAAGTATAGGGTCATCCAGAGCAACTCCGAAGAGAAGCCTCTTGTTCCCAGGTCTAAACCTAGAATCGGCGGAAGACAGGGTCACCAGTGAGGAGATGCGACGTCAGACTGCAAGGGAAGGCAGCAGCAGCAGCAGGAGATGGCGGCTGAGCGAAGCATCATTTATTGATCTCACCGGTGATGATTGAGTGTGTAGATATTGTATACCTTTCTGGCTACATAGTTAAGATCGTTATAATGTTGATAATATGTTTGACTGTTACCTGATCTCGTCGTTGAGCCATTGCGATGTGCCACTGGTACCCCTAACCCTGGCCTACACACTTCTGCCAAAAAGTCCCGTCGTCCTCGGCAACATCCGTTCTGCCAAGCCGCAGCACAGACCAACTCCAATGCAGAAGGCGGTCAGGGCTTTTTGGCAGACCCCACAGTTTTTGTGCCAAATTGCACCCACAAACTACTTGACTTCAAATTTTTGCTCTTTCTTTCTCTCTGAACGCGGAGATTCTGAATTGAACATCCTTCCTCGGTCGGCACAAATCAGTCAAAATGGTCAAGGTCAGCACCTGTGAGTACCACCGTTATCTGCAACCATGGAAATGACGACGAATAACGAAATACTAACAATGGCATAATAGCCGTCTCCTCCAGCCGCCGCAAGTCGCGCAAGGCGCACTTCAGCGCTCCTTCCAGCGTTCGTCGCAACATCATGAGCGCTCCCCTTTCCAAGGAGCTCCGTGAGAAGTACAACGTGAGCAGACCCGGTATTCCAACAAGCGAAGGGGACAAAAGACTAACAGAAGAAAAAGGTCCGCTCCATCCCCATCCGCAAGGACGACGAGGTCACCATTGTCCGCGGCGCCAACAAGGACAAGGAGGGCAAGGTCACTTCCGTCTACCGCCTCAAGTACGTCATCCACGTCGAGCGCGTCACCCGCGACAAGGCCACCGGTGCCTCCGTTCCCCTCGGCATCCACCCCTCCAACGTCGTCATTACCAAGCTCAAGCTTGATAAGGACCGTGAGGCCATCCTTGAGCGCATCAAGCGCGGCCGTGAGCTCGCCAAGCCCACCAAGGTCTCCGCCTAAATTTGTCCGACCGACTTGACGAACGGAAGGATGAATGGAGGAGGGTGGTTGTTGTTGTTGTGATGGCCATTCTCGACAATACCATCCATACCTCTTGACGTCCGGAGTGACCGCGATCATGTAGGGCTTGACCCTCGACCACGACAAAGAGGGCTTTCGATACCCCCCACTCAACTATCGCCCTTTTTGTCCAACTCTTGGCGAACAAATACTTCACGGCAAAACACGTTGATGGACTTCAACATCTACCAAAACAAGATCAGGCGGGATGTGTCGACCTGCGTGTCTAGGACCTTGAGTGTTGGGCTTTGCTTTCTCAGCACCCGTGCTAGCACTGCGGCCGTCGTCACGGGGCCCGTAGGTCGGTGGATGGCAAGTGGGGGGAAGTATTATGAGAATACCAGAGCAACAAACAAACAAAAACAAATCGAGACAGTTTTTTTTTGTTCTCAATGGCCATTTCACATACAACTTGCTTGCCTCTGCGCTTCAAGCTTGTGAAATGCTCCATGGGAGGTTCTCCCGAAGTTGTATCATCAAGCCTGGTTGCTCAGAGGTTTGCAAGTCGCATGTTTATGCGCTTGTGACTTTTGTGTTTCTGTTTTGCTACTAACTTGACATGTGCAGCACTTTGGACTTTCTTATCTGGTCGTTACTTGACCAGGGGATGGCAAACCACCCTATTATTACACTTCCCGGACCACATTCCCATCCCAGGATACCTTCACAGGTAAGCAGGGACGTAGAAAACTCGTCGGTCGAGTTTGGACCCGTTGGACAAACAAGAGACTGCCAGATTATCTCCGCGTTAACCACAAGCCCCACGGTTCTCGAGGTATACGACTGGCGAAAATCAACCCAACCAGAGGACCCTACCAGGAACCCTACTGGTCTCACCTGCAGACTTCCTTGGAGAGCAATCGATGATATCGGAGGTTTGATGGTGAGGCACATTTTGCCTGTCATCATGGTATTATTTGGTGAGTATCACCGGATCGTAGTTTATAGCAACAATAAACCAATCTTCTTGACCTCTTTTCCCTCGAATTTGAACTGCCTCTGCCTGCTTGCACCTCATCTCATCTCTCACCTGCTCCCTCGAACTCTCGTCTTGTCCCCCTCTTCTTCTGTGCCATCATCCCATGCCATGCCATGCCCCCCTTTACACGTCTAGTTTCTTCATCCCCTCCTCCGCCTTCTCCTTCCAACCGTCTCCTCTCCACCTCGTCAACGGCGGCCTGTTCTCAACCACATCCCCCATAGCCCAGACCATTCTTCTTCTATCCATCTCCTCACTAACATCGTTATCCGGACAAATGACATAAAATTTCCCCTCCTCCATCTTCTTCTCCAGGAAATCAACCACCTGCTCCGGCCACCATGCCCCCGCCGGCTTCTCCTTCTTCCCTCTGGCAGTCATGCCCGTAAACGTCCACCCGGGGACTAACAAGTGCACAGCGATGTCCGGATGCGAAGCAGACAGGTCAAACGACAGATGCTCCGCCAACGTCTTGACCGCCGCCTTGGACGCGTTGTAAGCCGGGTTTCCAGGCGGGTTTGTGATTCCCTGTTTTGAGCCGGTAATAATAATCGCAGCCTTTGCACCATCCTTCACCGTCTCCTTCACCAACGGCAACATCGTCGCAACCCCATTAACCACCCCCAAGAAATTCGTCTGCATGGTCTCGACGAAATTCGTCGGATCCTCATTGTTGAACGAAGTCGGCAGCCCTCTGCCCGCGTTGAGCGCTAGCACGTTAACCTGGCCATCAAAGACTTCCTCGATATGGGCTTTCAGCCGACGCCAGTCCGAGAGGTTGCCGACGTCCATTTCAAAGGTCAGAAGGCCCGCCGTTTCGGGCGACAGAGAGAGCCGGTAGAGCGCCGAGGCATCTTTGTCGGCGACGAGCACGCGCAGGCCGTGGTGGGAGAGAAGACGGGTGGCGAGGGCGAGGCCGATGCCGGAGGCGCCGCCTGTTATGACGGCTGTGTTGCCTTTGGCGAAGGCGGGGGGGATTTGGGAGGTGGACATTTGTTATTGTCTTGTCTTGTCTTGGCTTGGCTTGGCTTGGCTTGAGCGACGGGAGTTAGTTGATTGATTGATTGATGCTTTTGAGGAGTGAGTAGTCGTTGAGAGTGAGTGAGTGAATGGGATATGGTAGAATGGGATATGGTGTGGTGAAGAAGAATCGGGGGTTATAGATAGATGGATGTATGACGTATATATGTGTTTATTTTCGTTTCGTTTCATGTGACGGACGGGATGGTTCAAGTTCTGTTCAGAGATGATTTTAAGGGGTGTGTGTTGTGTTGTGTTGAAGAGAGAGAGAATTTGAACTCACAGCTGAGATGTTGGATGTGTGATGTATCTCCTCCAGAAATGATGATACTGATGTAGCTGGATGGATGGGTGTCTTTCTATGTACGAGGAAAGAAGTCGAAGGTTCACGGAGGCCGGAGGGTGACGGACGGGAGTGACGGGATACAACTAAACCAACCCAAGACAGCTCGCTCCGAACCCCTCCTCCGGGCCCCCACTTGCGCTTCGTGTTTGACGTTCCAGCTGTTTCTGTCTCCGCTTCCCCTCGAGACCTCCAGTTTGTCACGGACATGAGAATGCTAACTCCGATACGATATATTATTTTTTATTTTTTTTGGATATTCACGATTAGGGGTTCAGTCGAGTTATGAGACAAGGTTGCAGCAATCCGAATAGGTAGTTATGGCTTGTCCACGCACAGCTGAATCTGGAGACGGGATAGGAATTACTTCTACAGTTTACCTAGATATATTATGCCCTGCGAACTTACGGTTTTGTACGTACCTAAATGACCATAGACGAGCTTCATCACTTGGATATTTCAAATTAGGTTCTGTCCTTGATATGGTTTGAGTACCTTATAGAGTATCCTTTCCTCTCATTTCAAAAATGTCTGGTCTTATCGTGCTACGTACGTACGAACATGCCACTCACTTATTATGTCGTCCCATCTCTGACATACATCGATGTACATGCCATCATATATCGTTGAACGTATGATAGATGCCAAAAAGAAGAGACAGAAACTAGTCTGTGCGAAAATAAACAGACAGAGCTGAAGAGATATAATAGAAAAATGAAAAGGGGGTATAAGAAAAGACGCCAGGTCTCTGTCAGTCAGTCCAAACCAAAACATCCAACATCCCACCGGATAGATCCATATCCCTCTTCCAAGAAACAATGCTGCACCCGGTATATATATATATATCAAAAGGAAATCCAAAAAAAAAAACAAAAAAAAAAAAAAGACATCTCTGTCCCTCTAGCCCTCCTCGCTTATCCATCCATCCATCCCATCATCATCCTTCCTTCCCACCTCATAATTTCTACCATCAAATCATTCATAACTCACCCAAGGTAAATCCCGATCATAAACCGTCGTACAAGTCAAATAACCAAGCACAGCGCTACTACTCGCACCACCACCACTCGCCCCGCCATTTGCACTACTACTCTCTTTAGTCGTCGGATGTACACCACTTCCAGAAATCTCCAACTCCAACCCGCTCCCCATCAAAGGCCTAACCACCTCCCTCGCCATAGCTTTGAGCTCCTCGATCCTCTTTTCGAACCTGCGCAGATTATCCCTATTGTACAACTCTGGCGAGA
Source organism: Pseudoneurospora amorphoporcata (assembly GCA_033297205.1). Classification (NCBI taxonomy): domain Eukaryota; kingdom Fungi; phylum Ascomycota; class Sordariomycetes; order Sordariales; family Sordariaceae; genus Pseudoneurospora; species Pseudoneurospora amorphoporcata. Next base: position 77,021 of record MU859216.1, on the reverse strand, counting down.
GTTTGAGAAACCGCTTGCAGTCATCGTGGGTTAGGTATTCCTTTGGTGAACCACCTAGTAGACGAAACGTGCGGCCAAGAGTAGCGAGGGGGGTTGTGGATGAATGCGCGGCGGGGGTATTATTGGTGGGTGCGTTTGCAGCGTAGGGGTCGCCGTTGTTGTTGTTGCGGGCAGCTGCTGAGGCGGAGGAGCCTGATGCCGAACCACTGGAAGAGGAGTTATGTCTGTGTCTGCTGCTGCTCCCCGGGACGTTATTATTGTTGTTACCGCTGCTTCGATGTCCGCCTCGCGTCCGTTCCGGAATGGCAGGTGGGTGTTGTTTGGCAGATGATGGATACTCTGCCGAGGAGGCAGGAGGGGACGTATTTTCCGCCAGCCACTCCCTGAAAAATGACACAGCTAGCCAATCGACGTATCCGTTCCCCGGACCTACGCGCTCTCCTCCGCGACCCGTTAGTCCCAGCCGGAAAAGCCGTGCTTCCACCCGCGAAACGACCTCTTCGAGCTCATCGACTTTATCCTCAATGATATCCACCACTGACTCGGGCATCGCCGCTCTTATACTCCTCTCGCCCGCGGGCCATTGCCCGACAACGTGGATCAGCGCCTCCTGAAAGATGACCTTGCTTCTTGCTAGGTACCCAAGTCGAAGGTACGAGATGGGGTATTTGGCTATCTGCCGCCATAGCCGCGACTGGAATTGTAGCAGGTGGTGATCCACCCGCGGCCCGACGACCGCTAGGGCATCGTACTGGTCTGCTAGCTGCAGGAGAGACTTGCACTGCACGTAGGCGTCAGGGAGGGAGATGGGGTCGATTGTTGGTGGGTAGTTGTACATGATGCGGAAGAGGTTGTCGTAGTCGCGGAGGAGGTCGAGGTCTGCTTGGGAGGGTTCTTCGCGGGCTGGTGGGGGAGCGTTATGATGATTGCGATGGGAGGAGGATGAGTGGGAGAGGCTGAGGTTGGCGACGGAGCGGAAGAAGGAGTTGGGTTGGTGTGTGGATTTTTGGCTGTTACTCCTGTGTCGGCTTCCTGAGGACCCTGACCCTGAGCCGTTGCCAAAGATGGATGACTGTGTTGGTGGTGGTGGTGAAGATTCCTCTTTCTGGACGAGCATGGGAATGTCGTTGTCGTCGGTGCCAGTGTCGAGTTCGTATCGCCATCGTTTTGTTGGTGCAGAGTCCTGCGTCGTCCTTGCTATTGTTCCTGTTTCTGCCACATTCCCGCTCCCACTCTTTGATGCGCCGCCTGGCGCAGGTAACTCTGGTACTCCTCCTCCTCCTCCTCCCGAAACCGTTTGAGCCCTCGACCATTCCTGGCTTGTGCTGGCCTCGAAGAAACCCGAACACCTCGTCAAAATATGTCGATGCAGTAGGTATCGGTTCTCGAGTCCGGAGGGGACGCGCACGACGATCTCGACATCGCCGCTATGGCTGAAGATGGGAAACTCGTTTTGCGGGACGAAGGATGCGCCGCCGGCGTGGGACCGGTTATATCTTTTGGTTCGTGATGAGACGTACGATTGCGACGAGTTGAAGTTGTTGTTGCTACTGCTGCTGTGGTGACCGTGGCCATGGCCGTGGTGGCTGCTGTAGCTGTCCCGGTGTGTGGCCCGCACGCCGGTGCCACCAGCGCCGCCGACGACCGAGGATGTTCCCCGTATCGCCAATGTCGACACATCCCGGTCGCCGCCGCCGACTCCAAGTGAGCCAACACCAAGGCCGGCAGCAGCAGCGCCGGGCCCGGACCCGTACTGCGCGACCATGGGATTTTTGTCGAGGGTCGCAAGTCGCAATGCGGAGCGTGGTCTGATGCGCTGTCCGTCGCCTGGCCCGCTGATAGGGGAAGATGCCCTGCGTCAGTGGATGCTTGGGTTGTGGACCCCTTTGACTGCAAATGTTCCTTTCTTTCCCTAGCTAGGCTGGGCTGCCTCACTTTCTTCCCTTGTCGCCGTCGTCACCGTCCGCTTGGCTTGTGAGTGGTGAGTCTCGAATTTGTCGAAAGGATGAATGGATGGACAGCTGGCTGCCGGGCCGCCGCCGGGGTGGTTGGTGGTATTTAAGCTGAGGGGTCAATGCTGCCGCTGCGATGCGGGCAGGAGGCTGGTTTCTCGTCGCTCGATATCGCTCGCATGTACCGTAGGGTGACACTGTGAGTTCCTGGTCCGCGGCCGCCGCTGTCTGTACAACTTTGAGGTTATGTGAGAGGATGCGGTTGTACGCGTTGCGATGCGCTGCGATGCGTGTTGTGTTTCTTCAGCTTCTTTCTCTCTCTCTCTCTCTCTCTTGCTTCGATTCGTCTTTTCGTCGTCGTCTCGTCGTCTCGTGTTTTACACAAAGGGAAAGAACAAAAACAAAGTGCAAGATTCGGCAAGGCAAGGGAAAAACAGAGCTGCAGGGGCAAGAAACAAGGACGGGAGGGAAAAAGAAGAAGAAGAGACCAAGCAAAAAGCAAGAATCAAAAACAGGAACAGGAACAAGATCAGGTACAGTACAGTACCGCCCCGGACGCAAAAGACGGTTGCATCCAGTCTTGAAAATCCAGGGTAAATCGCCAAGTCCTCCTCAGGTGAATCGAATCAGATGAGTGCAGCAGCGCGGTGCTTTTAACTCCAGCCCCACAAATATTCTTGCTCATTCGCTGCTCTTTGCTCTTCGAGATCTTTCAACGACAAGGGAAAGGGAAGACCACCCAAAATCAAAAATGCCAGGGGGTGTCTTCCAAGAAGAAAGACTAGTTCAGTGTCGAGGACAATGGTCGATGGCGATTGATGGCGATATCGCCACCAGCGACAGGGGAAATACCACCCACTCACTAGGTCTAGTCGTTATTCGTAGAAGCAGTTGGAGGAGTGGTGGTGGTGGAACTGACAGGCGAGATTCCCGCTGTTAGGTCTAGGTCTTCTGCGAGTGCGATTGACAGGAGGGCCGCCGCGATGAGATGCTTGGTTGAAAAACTGTTTGGTGTGCCTCGCCAGTGCAGTGCAGTGCAGTTGGAGTTGGAGTTGCGGTCTGAATGGAAGTTTGTTGGAGGGGACCGAATTCCAAAAGAAGGTAGAGTGAAGGTCAAGTATACAAAGTAGAAAAACGCTGTTGAATGAATGCCATCATGGCATGAGCCAAGGTTCAAGTTGTTGGTTGGTTCGCCCGAACGGTTGGAGCTTCAAAGTGGACTTATTGATATAAAAACAAAGGGCTTCCTTCTATGCATAGAACTTCAGTCTGGGACTCGTGAGGCACATCTTTCTCTTGTTCCAGTTCCTCTTGTTTTGTTTTTGTTGACATGATCCAAACGAAAACATCAACGCTGCAGCTTCTTCTGTAGTGGCTTCAGCCAATGCAAAAGCAGGTCTGGGCGAGGTAGCCTGCAGCAGAGTGCACCGCCATCGTTCGCGGGGCCATGGCGGTGCACAGGGCAACGATTTGTCGCGGTTGTCGCTAGACCAGCATTTTGTCGTTCTTCTTTGACGCAGTGCAGTGATTCCGCATCGAGTCGCGTTTCTCTTTATCTTGGAGGTTTCTCAACTTGGTTGCCGTTTCTTTATGTAGTTCTTTATCTGCCCAAGTCGACATCCACTTGTTGGCGCGGATGGATATGTAGTAGACGAGCGGAAGCTCTTTATTCGACTTATCAACTAACTACCATGCTTCTGACAACTCTATCACATCGTGGACAATGAAAAAGCTGCCCTGTTGCCCCTCGGAGAATGCATGTGTGGTTACCCGCACCGAGTCCAGATAGTGGCTTGTATTCTGAGGAGACAAATTAGACAAGTTCATCCACCCATCCCCAACTTTGTCCCAACGTTAGGTATGCTGCTTCCGGCCGAGACAGACACAAAAAAAAGCCTTCACAGATAAGATCGATGGTTCTAAGAAAAGGGCTTGGGTAAAAAGAGATGGAAGTAGAAGTAAGGGAGGGGAAAGACTAGGCTACTGTTTTGTCTTGTCTTCCATGCCCTGTCTTGTCTGTTCTGTGCACGGGCAGGCGGTGGTGTCACTGCCTTATCAATTGTCATCGGTCGGTGTTCTCCCGCCGCGTCGTTCCATCCATGTCAGTCAGTCAATGCCTAGGACGGGATGCGATTTAGATACCTCTGACAAACACCCCAGATTCCGTCCTAACAGGAGCACATTAGAATTTTGCCCGTAAAGAGTTAGTCGAGTAACTAACTGTTCAGGACGAACTGCTCCTTTGACCCAGCGACGGGACCTAACATCAAAAGCACATCCAATCCACCCAATCTCCTCGCATCTCCTCTCAGTATTTTTTTCCCTTCCCACTGGGACTGCCCGTCTTGTTGGAGCAATCAAGTTTTACAAATCAGCAGTCGGGAGTCAAGGTATGAGCATGGCCGTCGCTTAGGTATGTACTGTATCACGAGGACCAACGGGCCGAGCCTCATCCGTCGCGTGGTCGTTGTCTAAGCGCCATCCGAGCACGCTCATTGCACAAGCAGAGCCACGCAAAGATCGCTTTTTATTCATCCGATCCCATGGAAACCCAACTTTATAACCTTCCATGTCCGCCATCGTGAGCAACGTCAATAACTTCGAAAGATGAGGCTAGTCGGGATCGCACGCCAAGGACATCCCAAGACCACTGACATCAACATGTGGATGCATTTCGCTCGCAGAGAGCCATTATCAGGCTTCACTTTGACTTGGCATTTGAAGCTCCGATTGAAGAAGACGGGAAGCTCGAGGTTGGGATCCGCTCGCTTGTCTTATCCTACTCACCGCCTGGTCTTTTCGCCAGCTATCTTCACTAGCTTCACTTTGCATAAACAACTCAAGGAACCAATCACGACAACCTTGCTTGCTTGCTCAATACTTTGTTTGCTTGATTTTAACTTCTATTCTTACAGATACAGTTCGCCTTGGCGTTGCGCGTTCGCTTAATCTCGCCGCGCTCATTCCATGAAACCCCTAGAAAAGTTACCCCGGATTTGCCGCCGAATCGCTTGTTTGTCGGAAACCAGAAAAAGGTCGAACCGAAACATAAAGTGGGAAAGAAAAACCTCGTAAACCGTTTGCGTAAAAGATAGGAAAAAAACATTCAAGTCAGTTCGGATAAAAGATGTTGATCAAAAGAATTGCAGAAAAATCGCAATCGCTGGCAAGTCGTTGAACCACGCATTGGCCATGCCGGTCGTGACCTCTTTTGTCGTTCGCCAATCAACGCCTGAAACGCATGTTGCCCAGTCCCCTAGTAACGCCAACCAACCACAGAAAAACAGCCCAGATCGAAGATTGAAGGAATGAGATCGCAATGTGACGCTCTCTAACTCATATCCATCTCGTTGGCAACATCAAAGATGGATGGGCCAGCATTGGTGGGCCTGGTCGTTTGAGAGGCATCCATGGTGACAGGGCCATCGAAAACAGGCGGTGCTCCCTTGAGATTTTGAAGCATGCCGTCGGCAGTCTTGCTGACAAGTCGCCCTTGACGAAGGTTCTCGGCGAATAGGAAGTACCCTTCGGTAGCCTCAACCAGGAACGCCTCCAGGCCATGGCTTTCCAATAGAATCTTGGCATTGGTGACGGGGTAGTGGTTTTCGATGTAGCGCGCCCAACCACGAGCTGCGGGTTGCTTGCTTTCGGGGATTCGGGCCCAGCCGATGCCGAGATGAACGGTGAAGTCGTCAACAATTGGGCCGGCCAACGAATCCAATGAGGCGGTCATTGTGTTGGAAGTGTCGCGCAATGGGCTGCCGCCGCGACTGGAGAGATTGCTGTTGGAGGAGCGAGGGTCGAGCCGTTGCGATTTGTGGCTGCGCAGGGATGGTCTTTCTTGGGACATTTGTTGCTGCAAGCTGAGAGCCTCTTCGGACTTGCGCGCCGCTTCGAGTTGAGCCTTCTCGTCGACCCAAGTGCCGGATTGACTGCTGGCATCTGCGACGTATCCGGACTTCTTTCTGATGAGCGTCATGCCAGGGCCATAGACCCATTCGTCTTCCGACTCCTTGATGACGGGCTCGACAATCTTCTCAGGAGGGTCGAGGTTGACGGCGGCTTCATCGCGCGAGCGTTTGCGGCCGGCCGCGGAGCAGTTGCGGAGGAGTTGGGGCCATAAGACGGGTTGGCTGAGCGAGGCTTGCTGGTCCAGATAGGACTTGCCAAACGAGAAGTTGTGGGCGACCTGTGCTGGCATGGTGACGACGGGCGACGAGGAGGCGTAGTAGCGGTCGAAAGACGGCATGATGGGTGGTACCTGTTGAGCACTCGGTAAACGTGTAAGGTGAGGGCGTGTAAGACGCAGGTGATCCGGCACTAGTCAGATCAGACGCGTTGGTGATATGATTCCAAGTGTAGACGACAACGTCTAGAGAAAAGAATTGGCCGGAGGGTATCAATGTAGATGGCCAGAAGAGGGAGGGTGAGGTGTTGTGGTAGGTAGGCGAGGACTTGAACGTCCTACGAGCCAAGGTGTATTCTTAAGTGATGGTATAAGCTGGCGCCAAGATTGGTGGGTATAAGCCAGAGTAAGAGATGGTTGATAGATGAGCAGGCTGGAGGTGGCCTGTAGTAGACGACGAGGAGGAGGACAGGAGGGACCGGGAGGTCTTATAGTATCGTTAGGAGCCTCGTGATCAGGAAGGATGGTGTTGGTAATATAAGTGAGAGTGGGTGAGGAAGAAAAGAGAAGAAGGGGATGGGACGGAAGAAGAGGGAAAAGTTGGTGGAGGAGGGTGTGTAGAAAAAAGAATGGAGAGATCACAGAACTGGGGAAAAGAGATGGAAGAGAAAGTAGAAAACTGAAGTAGCAGGTCACTGTGTGAGGGATGGGGATGCAGGCGGCGAAATGTGGGAGAGCAAAAAGAGAGGCAGAAGACGGGGACCTGCGAGACCTCAGACCCCAGGCCATCCTAGACCGTTTTGGAGGTCCGTCGTGGACGCGGGCGTGGACCGTGGTCTGTGATCCATTGTGTGTGGAAGCTGGAGGCGCGCGAGGGTGCGAGACTGCAAGAGCATGGCGAGGGTTGTCTCTCTTGTGTGTATGGCACGAGAAAGGCAGACGGAAAAGGCAATCGAGCTGACAGGGCGCACAGCTGCCGGCTGGCACGGTCTGCCATCTTGTGTCAAGCGTTGCGGCTATTGGACGGGACGCTATGACCGAGCATTGCTAGGTATTGCCGGCAGCTAGTGATGGCACGGAAATTCTTTCAACGGGAAATGTAAGGAAAAGAAAGGAAAAAAAATGAAAGAAACCTTAAAATTTACGCCAAGATTTCAGCACGTGACCAGAAATGTAGAGTTACAAAAATTTCTAAGTGTAATCTGGGTGCAAATGTGTTGATTTTGACTGATATCTTTAGAGTGTGCTGAGCGGGGTTACCGTCAGAGCGCGGCGCATTTCTAGTACGAACTGGCGATAGACTACCTCGTTTCGAACAGGAGGCATCGTGAGGTTATTGCGAGAGCTTCAGCGATTCCGGCGCATTCGTTATCGTGAGATTCGATTGATGGTTAGGGGGTGCACGGATTACTTTCACTAGCGGTAATTTCTGAATTTCCATATTTCTGAAAAATTCTGAAAGAATCCTAAAATTTCGGAAATTAACTATCACTACCGGCAGCACAGGCCGCGGCGGGCATCCAGTGCAGGTACAAAGGTACAAACCTGCTCAGGACTCAGGTACATCCTAGCGGACGCCAGGGTGCGGCAATCGCCTAAATGATCTCCAATTGGCTTTCGGAGGATAAAAAGCGGGCCACAGCTAAAGTAGGGAGTCCATCTCATTGGCTTGTTGGTTCCACCCGGTTCTGGGGCAGAAGTGCGGAACATCTCGTAGCTCCGAAACCGGTTAGCCTGGCAGAGCAATGTTTCTAGGGCAGGCGGTTTGCCCCCTTTGTTGACAAAAAGGCAGAAAAGGGTGGCCGGCAACCCGCCTCGCCTTTTTCTGGAGGAACCAAGCCCGCGTTGGCCGCCCCCACTTGGATTGCGACTGTCTGCTCACAGAAATCCAAATTGTCACCGAGCCTGGAAGGTGAGGTGGCTCGTGCACTGTCAGAGCCGCCGTCTCGCTTCTTTCCTTCCCCCGGTGAGGCCGGGCGGCAGATTCCATCAAACCGACTGATTCTATTGTGCCGTGAATGGCTCCACTCCTTTGCGGGCTTCCCCACTTTCAATCTGTCGCACTTTCCGCTTTGCGGAAATCTTATACCCCTGCATCCCGTTTTTTCGACACCCTCCGGCTGCATCACCCAATGATGTGGTGCGCTCTTGGGCGCACTTTCGAAATTTCCACCCCTTCCCAAAATGCAGCTTCTGGTCAGCTGATATCTTGCCTGCCGGCAAACGCCATCCCAGCTTAAGTCCGTGCACCCTTCATGCAGGTATCCAGTCTTCGTACCTAGGTACCCCAGACCGCCTGATAAGCTCCCCCAATTGTGCAACAGATAACAGAGTTGTTGTGCAGGTTCAGTTGTGTTGTGAGAGCTGCCGTCCTCGCCTCTGTCAATCCCTTCCCATCTTCGTCCCTCCATCCTGTTCCCTCCCGCAAGATCCCCAGACACGACTGGGCGGCTCGGCTCGACTTGACTCGAAACACACAACCCTTTCCTGCAAATCATGTCCCAATCCATTCATTTTATCCATCGCCCTCCATCACCAGCCAGCCTCACTCGCGCGAGTGCACCGCCTTGGTTGCCCAATTTGCTTCACACGACGTAACAAAATGGAGAACTGAACCCTGAAGAGCGAGCCATGTCAGGACTGCTGGCTGGTCCATGATTGAACATCACCCAAGTGGTGGAGTTCGCCATGATGATCCCTTATTTTATAAGTGTATTTTTGTTGTATCCATCAACAAAAAAAATATATATATCTAACAATGATAAAGCTTCATCAATTCCAACGAGTGGCGGACTGTCGGCTGTCCTGGCCTTTTCGATAACAACAATGCAATCACGATGCATCAACCACACATCACCCATCGCCGACACCGCCAAGCCATTACCTCATTCTTCATCTTAGCCCCTTAGTCTAAAGTACTGCATTCTAAAGCCAACGCACTCGACTTCTTTCATCATAGAGCCACCAGCGCATCATCGTCGCATCTTCCTTCAACCCCTTCAAGCTTCCACTTCATCACATATGCGCCAGCGGCGCCTCCTCATCGACACCCCCTTCTCCCCTAACATCAACAAACACAACCCCATCATCTGTATGATTCTCCGTGCCGCCATACAATCCCACCATCCCAGGAGTCCTTAGTCCCTGCGGACTTGGCTCTCTTCTGCTCCCATGCCTCACCTGCCTCTGCGCCCGACTCGTCGTCGGCGTCCTTTGCTCTTGCGAGAATGAGGCCCGCCAACCGGCAGGCACCGTATACGCCCCTTGTCGGAGTAGTCGACTCTGATGCCGAGCCTCGGGCAAGTTCTGCGGTGTACGAGGCTGCGACGAGGCTGGAAGGGAGTCATTGTAGACCCGGAAGGCTGCGGGGGTCCTAGCCGGAGTGGTAGCGGGCGGCCTGGGCGTGGTTGGGGGCCTTCGAGACGGTGTCGTAGGGGTTTCGATGACTGGTGCAGGCCTGGTACTGACGCTGCTAGGCGTGGCCGCAGCTGGCGTATGGGTTCTGCCGCTGGCGAGACGCGTTAAGCGTTCGGAGGGAGAGCTACCATGGCGGGGAAGAGCAGCGGCAGAGGCAGACTTGGCCGCAGAAGAGGGACTAGCCGTCCGGGTCCTGATGCTCAGGTTCTGGAATGAAAGCTCGAATTGCTCGAAAGTACAGGCACTGTCTCTGTTGCTACGGCGAGCGAACGACGTCCTAGGCGTTCTGACAGGCAGCTGACTCCGAGACGAGCTAGCTTGGGGCTGCTGGTCGAGATCACGCTCATCCCCAGCACCATCAACAGACTGCTCGCAGTTATGCTGGTCAAAGGAGGTATTGGGGCACGGCGGCCGGGCAGTGGGGACCACTTCGGTTTGCTCTTCAGGGAAGCGGGCAGGCAAAACGGGCAGCTGGACAGGTTGCTCTGCGCTGTCATGGTCGTGGATGTCTGTCTCTTCATCGCTGTCGATGTAGTCCGGCAGCGATGGGGATGAAGGTACCGACGCCGCGTTTTCAGAGGCGCGTGTGCGTGCGGGCCATTTCCTCTTGGTGCTGACTCGGCGGTAGGCCCTACGGCGGTCCTCGACTTCTTCGACCTCTGCCATTGTTAAGGCGAGGACGGTAGGTCGGAGACGAAGCATGATGGGCGGTGCAGGATGTACCTGATGAGGTCGTTGTCGTCAAGGAAAAAGACAAGAATCACAACCTTGAAAGGCGTCTAGGTAGGTTTGAGGTTATGAGAAGGACATTGGAGGTTCGTCTTTAGTGGTTCGGTCCACATCTTTCCAACCTGAAGCTGTCCGGTTCCTTCCAGACAAGAAGAGTCATTGGTAGTATTTTGGGAGGCAAACACGCAAGATGTTAGTCGGTACGGTCCCGAGAGCCATCATTATGAAGGTAAGTGCGAGAAGGCAATCGCCAAGGGCGCAAAGTAGCGGAAGGTCCTGACGACTTCCGGTCATTGTAACAAACGACGGGACCGGAAACCCATCTTAGGAAACGAGAAGTTGTGCGATAACAGACCGAATGGTAATCCCGTATCGGCAATCTCAGTATCAGATCAATCCAGTCTTTGGGGTTTGTCAGCATCTCTACACGAGAAGCTGACGCCGAGACAAGGAGGCGGGGTTAGAGAAGGCATTCAACGTGATGGAACTGCTAAACAAACTATGCACTAACAATTCTTGGTGCGCAGTCCACCATTCGACGACGGAGACGTGACAGCAAGACAACTTGTTCAGCATTGATCAGAAAGACCACAAAGAGTTGGACCCAATTCAGGGAGGTGATTTCGTTCATCTTCCAATTCTCTTAGTTGCCATCCAAGTCATCCCACGCATGCCAGCCATGTGCATATCGAAGCGGCAGCTAACGCACGAGTGGTAGTTAACGCACCTCCCAATCTATGCGGGCAGCACGGTTTCTTTAATTCAAGGGCGTGAAAGAGTCCAAGCTTCCTTCAGTCGCGAGCATCAGCATCAATCATCACCTCGAATCGGTAATTTCCTACCGTGGCCGAAGCGTTGATTAAAAAAGGTAGTACCGAGATAACCGGCAATCACCTTTGTCTGTCGATTTCCAAGGCAAAGTGTTGTTACATTGAATATGTAGCCCTTGTACTATGATTAGAGATGCCTGCCATTCCCAAGTGGCCGGTAACGTCTTCCTTGTCGGCTTCCATGTTTTCTGTGCATGAGCATCTCGCATCCCTTTTGGAAGAAGAAGAAGAGGGTCAACGAGTTGTTAATGGTGAAGGATCAATGGATCCCAAGGAAGTTCCCAACACCAGTGGCCGCGGCGGAGAGTGACGCCGCAAGAGTGGATTTGGCGGAGCCGTCTGGCCGCCTGAAATAAGAGGTTTGTGCCAGCAGGTCCTATCCACTGTATTTGATGGACTGTCGTACCTCGCTAGCGGGAGCCTAGAATAGTGGAAGGAAGAGATGCGAGCTAGCTTGACTGGATTCGATTGATTCGACCCGACACTTTGCATTTGCACTTTCAGAGACCGGCACTTTACGGCTGCAATTGTTCTCTATCGAATCCAATTCAAGGAACACTTTCGGTTTCAAGTTTGGACGTGGACTCCATAGTAGTTCAGCTACACTAGGAGGACACCTCCCAGGTCCCAGCCTGTCTCTATTGTCTCCATTTTCCCTCTTGCGCACTTGCAGCTGGACTGGCAGAAGAAACACCAAAGAGAACTAACTGGCAACTCGGAAACCTTCACCGACTTCTATCCCATTCAACCTATTCTATACCCTCGACCGACCAACTATCTTAGCAGCGACCGACCGACCGACCGACCGTCTGCCCGGGCGCCCCGATTGTGTGAAGCTGGCCGGCACACACACAACGGTACGTACCCTGTACTATAGTTCTGCTACAATGGCTTCAACCTAAACCTCTCCACCCCATCCGCCCATCAATCTCCTGAATTCCGCATTCCATATTGCTGCCCGTTTCTGCTGCCTCCCCGACTGCACCGCAACGCACCGCACCGCACCGCACACTGCCCGCACCGCAACCCGCAGTCGTGGCCTTGCATCAGTTTGGCCAGCGCACCTCCCAGCAAAAAAAAGAACCACCATCGCGGCCCCCCGTGCCGAACCTCCCCCCTGCTTCCCGGGTACCCTGGAGGTTGGTTGGAGCTTCCTCATCTCCTGGTCCATTCTTGTCCACAGCGCGGCTACCGGGACTCGTCGACCAGACTGCCACTGCCTCCTCCTGTTCCAATGCCCAACACGCAACACCCGAACTGCTAATCTGACAAGCAGCCGAAGGTCTAGTTCTACAGAGAATCCAAAGCCAGAGAGAGTCGAAGGCAGTCAGACCACTGCCGACGCATTTTCATCCTACATACGATCTCTTCAGCATCTCTCCTTTACCCCGAGCCATCGACCGCTTCGATTGACCGATCCCCGGACCGCAGTTGACCGAACATTGTACTCGACCTACGACTTTACACTCCGCCAGCTATATGCTTGATGCATAGCCCTGGTGGTTCATAGCTTGGTTTCCATCCGACCGTCGCCATAGTACTGTATTCAGCCCATCCTTCTTCGCTTGGCGGCGTCGCCCCTTAACAAAATGAACGGAGACTTCAGCTTGTCCCAAGCGCTTGGCGGCTTACGAATCGCCAACCTCGACGACGACGACTCGGTCCATTCCACAGAGAACGAACAGACAACCCCCGATGCTCCCGCCAATCGGTCCTCCCCGAGCCATCAAGATACAACGAACAATGCACCGCACACGAGTCCTCAGCCTGCACAGCCTCCTTCTCAGCGGACACCGAACAACCTAGAACGTCAGGTTACCCCTCCAGACCTCCCGCCGCGCCCACCCCATACATACGAGACAGCCGCCACGATCCTCAAGAACGCCCAAGATAACCTCAACGCCCGTGGCTATCCTCCGACTAGTCAACAAGTACCAGCAGGAAATGGGAACCGGCCACCAAACTCGAGACCCAAAGCCGGAGGGGCACTACAGTCAATGGAGGTCGATCCGCAGCGGGGAGGGTACCACGCACATGGACACGGGAGTGCGTATGGGGATCTACGGAACGAGCTATGGAACGAAATTCAGACCGACACTTCCCGGAGTTCTCTATACGGTGTGCCGTCTGTTTCGAGGAGCGACTCTAGGCGTGCGCCCCCTGGCGCCCCTACACGAGAGCCCAGTCGATCATACCACCAAGGCCGGCCCGGTCCCGGTCCTCCCATGGGCGTTGATCCTAACGGCGCGTTGCCTCCCAGGAGGAGCTCTCGCGGTGTTGGAGGCGGATATTCTCAGATCCCGGGTATTCCTGTAGCCGCGCCCGGCACTTATACGTCAGAAGCGCGGCTGGGAGAAGTACCACCCATGCTCTCCACCAGCAGCGAGGAATGGAAAGACAGGGGTGCGGCCGTCGGCGTTAGAAGAGAAGTGGATGCCGACGGGAGGGTGACGATGAAGCCGGTCAAGAAAGGAGTGCGCGACTTCACCTTTGGGAGGATATTGGGAGAGGGCTCCTACAGCACGGTTTACCTTGCGACCGATCGCCAAACCCTGAGAGAGTACGCCGTCAAGGTCCTAGAGAAGAAGCACATCATCAAGGAGAAGAAGATTAAATACGTCAACATCGAGAAGAACACGCTGAACCGCCTTACGGAGCACCCCGGTATCGTCCGCTTGTATTACACGTTCCAGGACGAGACTTCGCTGTATTACGTCCTCGATCTATGTACTGGCGGAGAGCTGTTGGGCGTGCTTAAGAAGACGGGAACGTTCGACGTAGAATGCACAAGGTTCTATGGCGCTCAAATCTTGGACGCCATCGACTACATGCACTCGAGAGGTGTCATCCACCGGGATCTGAAGCCCGAGAACGTGCTTCTGGACGAGCAGATGCATGTCAAGATCACAGACTTCGGTACTGCCAAGCTGCTGCGAGACCCTCGAGATCCCAGACCACCAGAGGAGACACCGGGGCAGAGTGGCGAGGATGACGAGCGAGCAGCATCGTTCGTCGGTACCGCTGAATACGTGAGCCCTGAGCTCCTGACTGAAAAGTCAGCGAGCACAGCCAGCGATATATGGGCTTTTGGATGCATCGTCTATCAACTCCTTGCCGGCCGGCCGCCCTTCAAGGCGGGAACCGAGTATCTGACTTTCCAGAAAATTGTTAAGCTCGAGTACGAATTTCCTCCTGGTTTCCCACCTGCCGCGCGCGATTTGGTAGAACGATGTCTCGTGCTGGATCCCGCTCAGCGTTTCACGGTCGAGCACATCAAGAAGCACGAGTTTTTTGCCGGACATCCGTTTGGGAAGGATCTGTGGAGGATGAAGGCGCCGCGGCTGAAGCCTTATGTACCGGGGTCCCAGGAGCAGCAGCCGCAAATGATGCACTTGGGCGGAGGTGGGTCGAATTCGAATCATAATCACCCTATGCCCATGGGCAACCCAAGCTCAGGAAGAGGCACCACCACTCAAGGGGGACCGGCCAATAACGTCAACCGACCTGCTAGGATCATCACCGAACTACCGCCTCCTACGCAACTGGATCTTGACTGGTCACCCGTGTTGACGAAAAACAACGAGCGCATCCTCAAGCTGGGCGACTTGATGGTCGTGTCGTCGCCGATACCGCACAGCCCACACGGCAGGGAAGGCGGAGACGGGCATAAGAAGCTGGCTCGCTTCTTTGGCGGCAGCACTACCAAGAAGAGACAGCGGCTCGTTATGATCACCTCGAGCGGCCGCATCGTGTTTGCGCCGGCCGGCGGCGAGGAGAAGAGGGCGAAGCAGGAGATCTCGCTGCTGGCTTCGGATTGCACGTGGAGAACACAAATCGACGCTAAGGGCCAGCCGGTTTGGTGTGTCGACACGGTGAGTAGCTATCCATTCCCCGCTTCCCGTAGAATTCCCCCCCTCCCCCCCCCCCAAACCTTTATTCATCAGGTGATATCGATATTGATGCTAATGTTCAAGGACAAACCGAATCCAGGGCGGCGTACACTACACCTTTGAAGAACCCAAGTCCTCGGAAAAATCCTCATCAAAAGAAAAAGCCAACAACGACAAGTCATCAGCAGAAGGAGGCGAAGGCGGCGGCGGCAACAGCAGCAAGAACACGGTAGACGAGTGGATCGAGTCGCTGGAGCGGGCCAAGGACCTGGCGCTTTCGCAAAACCTGGTAGGTTCCAACGACAACTTTGGAGACATATCCATGTCGTCCAGCCCGGCGAGTTCGATGGTGAATATGGGTGGAAACGGACATCATAATGGAAGGGGACACGGAAACTACAGTGGCATGGGAGAAGGGGGAGGATACAGCATCAGTGATCGATCGGGCCGCAATCAGCTGACTAAGAGTCAGGCGAGCCTGGATGATAGCAGCAGTGTTACTAAGCGCAACCGGTTTAGTCGGAGGCAGTCGAAGAATGGGTTGGGGGCTGCTTTTTGATGGTTAAGAAGAAGAGGAGGAGGAGGAGGAGGAGGAGGAGGAGGAGGATAAAAAACCAAGGTTGGTTCTATATCCGACCAGACGGGCAGCAGACAGCGGCGGCAGTCAGTCAGCAGCAGCGAAAGATGGAGAAAGATATAAGGTACGAAATTCTAATACTGTTGACACCTTGTGCATTGGATGGAAGGCATTTGCGAATCGGCTGTTTTTGGAGAATTGAGGGGGAGGCGGACAAGGCTGACCCCCGTGGGCGTTGTAGCCTAGGGCGAGATGGCACAGATAACGAAGTGCACTCGCACAACAGCGTATATACACATGTATTCTTTTTGCCTCCCAAACGGTTCAGTAATGCTTGACCCTCTTCCGGTGTCGAATGACTCTCGTTGCCTACTAGCCAACATGGACAGACAAGCAAGAAGAGAAGCAGGCGGGAAGTAGGCTGACAAGGGAAAGGCATACAAACAGCAACAATAGCAAAAAGTCAGTTACAGTCATACCTCTAGGGAAGTGGGAGTTGGGTAAGGTGATGGAGGGCATATGTGTACATTATATCTTTCATATGTTGACAGCAAATAGTGTACTCTTATAATTAATTACGGCTGTTGGATAGCGCAGTGGTGTTGTTGGTGTATGTTTGCCTATCTGTCCAAGGCCGGTGTTCAAATGGTCACGGTGTCTCTCAGGGGTGTCACATGACCTCGCCACCAGCATCGTGCATGCCAAGATGTCCAGTACCTTTTGGCCGCGTCTTAACAATTTCTGGCTCCACTCCTAAGTCTGACCTCCATCATGCGACTTGCGACTGCGACAGCCTGCCCGCCCGCACGCGCGCACGCACCGCAGCTAACCAACGACGCGATCGACGCGCTTCCCTTGAACCAAGAACCCCCGAATTGTGAGAAAGCCCACATTCAGTTGCGAACGAACTGAAGCGATCCATATTAGGAGGACACGACTCGGAAACACGTCGGTAATACAGAAGACTCGAACAAGTGATACCAAATTGACTTCCCCCACACAGCGCAGCGCAGCGCAACACGAAACTCCATCGAGGGCAACACCGTACCTACAAGAGAAACAATATCACAAAAGAAGACAACAAATCCAGCAGCAGCAGAAGGAGACACACGGCAGAGACCACCAAGCAAGATGCAGCCCCAATACCGTGGAGGATATGCACCACAACAAGGACCACCACCCGGACCACCACCAGGCCACCACCTGCACCAAGGCCCCCCGCCAGGACCACCACCACAACAACACACACAGGTCCCTTTACCTCCGCAGGCTGGGGGTCATCATCATCACCCAGGCGGGCCGCCGGGACCGAGAGGAGGAGGAGGAGGACAGCATCATGTCACGGTGCCACAACCGAGGAGAGGAGGGATTGGTAAGTTTTCTTTTTTCTTTTTCTTTTGCTTTTTTTTTTTTTTTTTTTATATATATATATATATATATTGTCCGTTCCATTCTTGCAATCCGGGGAAGAAGGGAGAGAAAGGTAAAAAGCAGTTGATGAAAACGTCAAGAATCTCCGCTTTTTGCAGATTGCTCCACCGCGACTACCGCTCTGCGTGTCGATGGATGGTCTTGGGGAAGCGGGACTTGGGACTTGGACCTGGCCTGGATGGGATGGGGGCGACTGGGACCGGGTCCCGAAGGTACAACTCAAGAAGCTGTGGTCCCGCCCGAGCCCACCCCCGTCGGCCGCGGTCGAGCGAAAGAAGGTTGTGGTTTCGCGACGAGCTAAGAGAAAAGATAAGATTGTGGGTTTGATTTGTCCGACCGAGTCCCGTCGGGTTCGAGAGAGCGAGCGAAACATCCAACATCGAACATACATACACATACATACATACTGCAAGCGCCAAACACCCCACGCTCTCCTGCTCCTCCTCCCTGTCTGCATCTTGGAACATACACCTCAGCATTGAACAAGGAACTTGTGTACTCTTCTTTCCCTGTTTCATTTCTTGGATACCTACTCTTTTTACTCTACAAGTCCCCGACCGATCGATGACCCTTCTTCCTCCCTCCATCCATCTCCACCACACCACTCTTGATTATCCAGTCACACGTCTACGCATTCAAACTAACCTCTCCGCTTCTTTCTTCTCTCTTCACACATAGGGCCCATGATGTCGGCCGGTCCAGCTCACCACCAACTGCCCATGACCCAGGCACAAATCCAACAAGAATCACACCGTCGCGAGGCCGTCAACCACCTGGCTAAGCTCCGGAGTCGCAAACCTACCGACAAGACCCTACCCGATGGCATCGAGGAGATCTTGGTCGGCGGGCCCGATCTCGCTGTTGCTTACAAGAAGCTACGCGATTTCGAGAGACGGCTGGATGCTACCATGAGTCGCAAGAGGTTGGATATTGTGGACTCGGTCAGCAGGAATGCAAAGGTGTGTGTGTACCTCTCTTCTGTCCAAAACTAGAGAATGCTAACACGCAACAGCGCTACAAGACACTCCGCGTTTGGATCACCAACACGGTCGAAGACCAGTACTGGCAAAATAACAACTTCAACGTCGATAGCTTCGACTTCCCCTCCAACCTCGAATCCACATACCGCGTCAAGATCGAAGGCCGACTACTCGACGACGAAGACGAGACCACAAAGGATGATGAAGAGGATGGGGACAAGATGGACACAAGCGAGGATAACACCAACAACACAGCAACAAAGTCCGGAGCGAAACCCGTCCCCGCTAAGCCCGGCCAGCGCTATCGCTTCTCGCACTTCTTCAAAGCCCTCACAGTCGATTTCGACCAGCCCACCGCCTCGGGCCGTCTCCCCGTCGACACGGTAGAATGGAAGAAACCCGAGCGCATCCCCGCCGGCTCCAACCTTCCCGCCTCGGCCGACTTCGACGAGCTGACCTTCAAGCGCCACGGGGACGAGAATGTTAACATCACCATCAACCTCTACCGCCACGAAGACCCGGAGCGATACGAGCTCTCTCTGGAGTTGTCCGACGTGCTCGACATGAGCGAGGCCACCCGCCAGGAAGCCGTCGCCGGTCTGTTCGAGTACATCAAGCTGTTCAAGCTGCAAGAAGACGACGAGAAGCGCAATTTCCGCTGCGACGAGCTGCTGCAACAGTTGATTGGACGAGAGAGCGGGCATATCCCCCAGCTGAACGATTACGTCACTCCCCATCTGAAACCGTTGCCGCCCATCAAGCTGCCCTATACCATCCGCGTCGATCAGGAATTCCATTCTGCACCCGATGCCCCAAAGCCAACAATCTACGACATCCGCGTCTCTGTTGACGACCCCTTGCGGTCCAAGCACCCGGTGCCCTTCATCCATGACCCTAGCTACGCTCAGACCCTCCGCGAAATTCAACAGCTGGACGAGTCCCTGGCTGTCTTGATCCAAGCCATTTGCGATTCCAAGGCTAAACACACGTTCATGACTTCCATGGAGGCCGACCCCGTCGGCTTTGTCAAGAAATGGCTGTCCAGCCAGAAGCGTGATCTGGAGGTGATCATGGGCGAGGCGACGAGGGCGGGAGCCGCGGCCGAAGACCCCGTGGGTGATGAGTGGAGGAGGGGTGGGAAGGGAAGTGTGTGGGATACGATGAATGCGAAGGAGAGCGTCAATTTGTTGTTGAGTAAGCAGGGGTTT
Source organism: Pseudoneurospora amorphoporcata (assembly GCA_033297205.1). NCBI lineage: Eukaryota > Fungi > Ascomycota > Sordariomycetes > Sordariales > Sordariaceae > Pseudoneurospora > Pseudoneurospora amorphoporcata. The sequence continues at coordinate 57,881 of MU859216.1, read as the reverse complement.
GCTCCGGCGGGGCATCGCTAGGTGCGGGCTGATGATGGGGATATGGATCGCAATAAGGGTAAGGAGGTTGATAGTGGAGATAGGGATATGGATGTGGATATGGATGTGGATAGGGGAGATAGGGATATGGATGTGGATATGAACATGGATGTGGATAGGGACAGTGATACTCGTCAGGGCTTTGTTGGAAACCCCCCTCAGTCAGACGGTGATCGTGTAGACCTGAGGAGTAGGATCGAGAGAAGAAGAGAGATTCAAGCTGCTGGGTGGAGGCTAGTTAAACATGAGAAGGATGAGAAGGATAAGAATAGGAATGAACAACAACAACAACCAAAGACTACCAAAAAAGAACGACGACCAAGGGTTACCTGTATACGTACTCGTACTAGTAATAGTAGCAGTGAACCAGGAGGAGAAGAAGGAGAAGGAAAACAGGAGATTGTCACCTTTAGGTGCGTTCCCCGGGCAGTTTTATGGGACTTGCCAAGGACGGGTAAGGGACAAACGCGGGAGGACGGAGAAGACGACGAAGTGGACGATGAAATGGACGAGGCAGAGACTGGGAGTGGGAGTGAAGAGGAGGAAATAAAGGACGAAATAGTCGTCCGACTGTGAAGACTCGATCAAAAAAAGTGTAGTTCAGTCAGTCAGTCAGTCTTGAAAGGAAATACAAGACTTCGTTGAGAGCGAAAACAAAACCCGTAAACAGGGAACATGGAACAAGTAGCTACAGGTAACGAGAGTCCCCAAAGCTGTGGGTGGTTTGGTTTGGTTTGGTTTAGTATCACAGTGGTCACTTAGGTAAGGCGCTATTGATAATACAGTACGTACACTTGATTTTTGATTCTTGTTGAAGTGTATTATTAGTTACTGGTAGTACGGGGAGGAGGAAGATAAAGAGTAGGAGTAGGAGGAGGAGGAAAAAACTAGTCTAGAAATTGAGTTATTCAGTAAGTACCCTGGCTGAGGTGAGGTGAGGTGAGGTGAGGTGAGGTGAGCCGTGTCGTGACGCGAGTTAGTCACGGGCTAGCCTTGTAATAATCCGATCGGATACCGCCCTAATTTTTACCGACCCTAATTATATTCAAAGTAGGTTTAGAGGAACACTATATTAAACAAGTCAAGCAGATCATCCGCATACTAGTCTAGTCCAGGACTATGTATGGCCTGAAGCTTAATGTTCCTCTCTTCAACAAACCTACCTACCAACAAAGACACGCCCTCGGAGTACCTGGTTGGTGGCAACTAAATGCACAATGCCAGAACATCTGATCCAGCTGCTAGAATAGTCGACCTAGCTAGGCGCTCGGCTTGATGTCCGAAACGGAAAAGGCCCACAATCCTCTTATGCGCTGTCTATGGATGGAGAACGATTCGATCACCAGAGCTTCCGAAGCACAAAGATTAGAAGAAGAAGAAAGCCCGAAAGGGCATCATCCACGGGAAGGAAGCGGGTTCATTGAAGTTCAAAACCAAGGCCGATCGATCATTCGCCCGCAGACGATTCGTTCGTGCGCTTATTCACGCCTTGCTGCGCTTGGGCGAACATCAGGCTGGATGATGAGAACTACTACACGTGGGGAAGGGGTGTGAGCTGACTGACGCTTTGTCAGATTCTGGAGATGCGATTCACACGTGGCGGAAGCCTTAGGTTCTGAAGGATTGGAGAACAATAGGGCGTTCAATGTGGAAAGATTCTTGTTCGGCACCTTGAGGACAGACAGCTTGGAGCTAGCTGGGGTCTGATTGAAGGCACGGCCATCTGGGAGGACGGATTATTTGAGCTCAAGGGAGGGAGGGAATGGCAATGGAATGTCAGTGGTGTTCAGAAAGCCCCCAATCCATCCATCCGGAAGTTCTTTTTTTCTGCTCTCAATTCTAGGTTCAGTTTTACATATTGATGCAAAGCCAAGTCACCTCACTTATATTCCTCTGTGTGTCTTTTTCCTCACTTCCATCATCAACTTACAGTGTAATGTCCCTCCCTCGCCGCCGTGTCTATTAGTGTTGTGTTCCATTCTGTCCGCTGGGCAAGCAAGCGATGCAAAGTTTGGGGACTTTCTCCCTTTCCGCAATCCTCCTCTGTGAAAGAGCGACCGAACGGTAGCCACTGCAGAACACGACTGCCGATAGACCAAGTGGGAAATGCTCCGTTCCTTCCTGTCGTTACGGCTGAGTCCTTTCCGGTGCAAGAGCAATAATAGAGTGTACATGGCCCGGAATGAGCGTGCAAATGACGTGGAAAGGAATGGAAGTGACAGTTGTCAGTATTCAATGCCCCATGGCCAATGATTGATTCTCGGCAGGCACTCATCATGATCCCCGTCACTGTCATCTCCTCGGGCTACCGCCCAGTTGTCTGCTGCTTAGCCGGGTATACCCCAAAGAGTATATATGATCTTGAGGAGATAGGCAGTGATCGTGATCACAGCCCACATCCTCGCTTTCGAATCCTTCCAGACCCCTTCGTCTCAAACGACAAAGGCAACCTACACCTTAACCAACTACAACCACGCCTATCCGCCGCCTCACGGTCTTAGCTCCCAGCCGCCGCCTACCCCAACGTCAACAACGAAAATGCGATAGGGGTTACAAGGACTTGAAAACACATCTGCCAGAGTCGCTTAGGGACTTTGTCATTCAGGAACTGCCTAGAAACTAGGTTCAAATGTCTAATGACGACGCTTGGATGCGTACACTAACTGCCCTTCTTTCTAAAAGCAGGCGGCAGTTAGGTTAATTAGTTAACTTTATCTTTTACAATGATTAAAAAGACTAACTACAACAGCTCACCTGCTTACTATATTCCACTTTACAATCTAATGCTAGTTTATTTGTTTGTTAGCTCGATACTCCTAACATACTAAACTACATCTATCCCAAACTATACTAAACCCTCACAAGGATAAAGTATAATAGCTAAATACGAATTACAAAGGCATTATCCAAAGTCAAAATGGCATATACAATGTAAGATCACGCTTTTGATATGGAAGGAAACGGATCGATTAGATATGTAAAACGTCTAGGAAGGTTGACGAGAATTCTCGAGCTAACAAATAAACCAGTATTGGACTGTCTATACTAAGTCACTGACTGGGCGATTATTATCACAATGCATCGATCGATGTTGTATGTATGCAGAACCCAAAGTAGACTATCTACCTCTAGGATCCCGATCTGCTAGAACTAAAATAGAAAGCGTAGAGGTAGGTAGTGATTCATCGCCATTTATAATGTTTATTCTTCCCAAGGGTATATCGTACGTAGTAGCCTATCCAACTATCCAACTATCATATCCATATCATCATACGTATCATACGTATCGTGCATGCGTACGTAGTAGACTGAGTAAGTACCTGCTGTACCTGCTGTACCTGCTGTACCTGCTGTACCTGCTGTACCTGCTGTACCTGCTGTACCTGCTGTACCGTACTACCAACACTACAGCTAGGTAATCAACAAACTACCAACTAACTAACTAACCACCCAACTAACCAACTACCAAAGAGGAACGCGAACACCTGGAATATAGACCAACACCAACAGCTATACACGATGCTTTTGAACACCTTCCCCCGTTTCCGCTTTCCGCTTTCCGCTTTCCGCCCTCACAACCGACCAGCAACGCCAAGGCCATGCTTCCAAGTTTCCTTCCTTGTTTCTTGTTTCTTATTTTCTCGTTCCTTTGTCCGCTTCTTAAAAGCCTCCTATCCAATCCAATCCAACACTCAATACCGTACGTATATCCATCTGGACATTGATTGCGAAAGACATGCCACATCCATTCAACACTCCTACCACACCTACCGTAGCTACCAGTCTCAGCAACCCCACCCCACCCCGAAGACCCCGAAGAGACACAAAACACCAAATCAATCAACCCTCCGCGCTCTCCTCCCTAATATCACTGAAAAACACCACCCCCCTCTCTCTGTTGTTGTTGTTGTTGTTGTTGTTGTCTACCCGTTCTCGTTCGGTCCACTCCCTCCCCCCTCTGAGGATCCCAGACGTATTATTGATGCCCGGTTGTTGTTCTGCAGCAGCGTAAACCCTCCTCAGCTCTCTCTCCCTTGGACTGGCCAGGATCGCCGAGGGGGTGCTGGTGCCGACGGAGACGGAGGTGGAAGGGGCTGTTGGGGGTCCGGAGAAGGGGGGATAACCTGAGAAAGGAGCTGTGGATGAAGGACGGTCGAGAGGGCGGTTAAAGAGGGATTTTCGGGCGTTGAATCTTTCTTGTCTTGATGAACTTTCTGGTCGTCGTTCTGGTCGTTCTGGTCGTGCTGGTCTTGAGGGGCGATCATCTGGTGGTGGTGGTGGTGGTTGTTGTTGTTGTTGGTGCTGGCTCTGAGAGCGAGGAGCGTACTGCGACTGCGACTGCGACTGCGACTGCGGTTGGGAGGCAAAGATAGTATTCCCACTAGTAGCAGCAGTAGCAGTAGTAGCATGGACAGGAGGTTGACTCTGCGAGTGACGACTCAAAGGCGGCGCCCGCCTAACTCTACTGGGCGTGCTCATAAACCCTGGATCGTTGACGTCCAGATCAGGAAGAAAAGACCCCTCCTCGTCATCATCATCAAAGTCCATAGGACCTAAATTGCTAACCTCGGCCGCTAAAGTCTGACTGGCCCGAAACGACGAGCTCGAAGGGTTGTTCCTAGCGTTAACCAGCCGAGCAGAAAGATTCGTCGGACGCATATCCGAGCTTCGGCCTGTGGGTTGTTGGACGGGAACTGAAACGATAGGCGTTTCTGGTATTGTGGGAGCCGCGAGTCTACTAGCTGGCCGGCTTGCTGTGCGACTCGCTGGGCGGGAGTAGGAAGTAGTCTGGGGGTCTGGGTTGGGGTGGTAGGGTTGATAACCCTTTGGTGCTTTTGGCGGCTGCGGTTGTTGGGCAGCTGATAATGCTGATGCTGATGCTAATGGGGGAGCAGATCGTATAGGAAGCTGCTGGACCGATTGTCGACTCGGTGCTGCTGCTGGGGGAAAGAGAAACGTCGACCTATCCCGCTCGCGTGCCGGTTCGGGTGGAAGCTCCGAATTTACAAACCACTGGCTTACACTATTGCCAAAGTTTGCCGTCGTATCACTTCCCCTTTCGCGATCCCGATACCGCCCCATCTGCCTCATCACACTCCTCCTCGAACTCAACAGCGTAGACATGGGCGGATCAAGCATGCTAAACTCTCCCATGCCCATCCCCCGTTCTCTAACAGCCCCGGGATTAACAACCGCCCACCACCCCTCCAACACCCCCACCGCCATCCTCCGCTCTTCCCTCTCCCTCAGCGCCTTCACCGCATTCCTCTTAGCAACCAAATGCAGCGCTTCGTGCTCCCACCTCTGCAAACAATTCTTCATCGTCCCCTCGGCTTCCCATTCTTGGGCATCCATCTCCGCTTCTCTCATCTCCGCCGCGCTATCCATCCAGTTCTCTAGATAGCCCTCCAGCTCGGCGTCGGCGGCAATATCTCTTATCTCTTGCGCCCGACTCGATATTGTTGTCCAGTAGGAGAGGGTTTCGTAAAGGTCCGAGTGGTTGTGATGCAGATGCAAAGAGTCGGCGTCAGAGGCCAAGTCGTCGGACTCCAGCAGGGCGTTGAACCACGTGTTTAGACACGACTGAGCGAGCGAGATCTTGTAGGAGCGGCGGAAGGAGCGTAGGGATGTCATCATCCTTTCGCGACGGGCTTGTTCGGCTAGAAAAGGCCAGCGGTCCAAGACGGAGGCGATAGTGAAACGCTTGGATTGTTTGGAAGCCTTGCGGAGGTAGTAGGTGTTGCGGGTGATGGAGGAGACGAGGGCTTCGCGCCATCGGTCTAGGCACGGCTTGGTGGTGCGGTAGAGGCAGATGAGGTTGGCGTTGTGGCGCGGGGTAAAGATGGCGTTGGACGCGTTGAACCAGACTGTCAGACACTGAGAGGTGAGGTCGTCCGAGTACATGTAGTCGGCTTCAGACTCGGAGTGTTGGCGGATGGAAACGGAGGTCTCGGTGGCGGAGAGCCACGTCGAAAGGACGGATTTTTTGCTAGTGGAAGCGGCATGGTGCTGGAACAAGGCCAGACGCTGCTCAAGGAACCAATGAGTTAACGTGTCTTCGAGTGTTTCCTCGTCTTCGCGGATATTCCATAACTTGAGCTTCAGCTCCAACCTCCACGTGTCCACGGGATTGAGAAGCAGCACAGCGTCAGCCAGCTGGCCGTCTCGGCGGGCGTACTCGGCTTCTGCCCGCCAGTGTTCGAGACAGTTCCACTTGAGCGTGCGCTCGTCAGCCGCGCGAAACTTGCCAAGTGTTCGCAACAGCCGACTCTGCTCGTGCCAACTCGCCAGAATAGCCTGACAGTCCCGCGTAAGCTTGTGCACTCTGCACTCGTGCCCGGTGTACCTGAGATCCTCGGCCTCTTCTTGCCAGATATTAACCGCCTCGTCGAGAAGGAGTCTCTCATCCAGGGCAATGGCCACCTCGTGATCATCCTGCATCTCCTTGGTCCTCGTAAACCAATGGTCCAAACCGCCCTTCATCGCCTTGAACACGGCAAAATCGTCCGCCACCCTCCCCTTTTGCAGCCGATACCAATGCATCACCCCGTCCCTGATCGTCTCCCTCTCCTCCGTCTGCTCGGCTACGTTCCTTCTCACTTCCTGATGTAGCGCCACGGCCGTCCACCTTTGCAGCGCATGAATAAGCACAAAGTTCCTCGCCTTGGTCTCATCCTGGATATGCTGCGCCCTCCAGGCATCAAACGCTCTTTTCCTGACCAAATGCCGTCTCGCGACCGCGGTCCGGTCCAGCTCCTCGCGCGCTTGATCCTGCCAGAAATTCAGCATGTTTTGTATCGTGAAAACCTCGTACACCCTCGTAGCGCGCCGCTCCATCTTGTCGACCCACGCCTCGTACTCGGCTTCGGCCTCGCGGCGCTCGCGCTCTTGGACAACAGCCACCGCTTCCTCGCGCCATATCTCCAGGACTTCGGTCTTGATGTCTTGGTCGTCGATTTGCGTCGCGAGGGAAAGCAGGTGGCCGTGGTCGCGCTGGTGGCGGTTGAAGTGGTCGTGCCAGGATGTGAAGGCGTCGCGAAGTAGCGAGACGTCGTCTTCGGTTCGGAACATGCGCACTTTTGCTTCTTGGTATTCGGGGTCAGAGGGTGGGGGGCGCGTAAAGGCATGGTGTTGGTGACTGCTAGGCAGAAGGGGCTCGTCTTTGGTGTTGACGGTGGTGTCGCTGGTTGCGCGATCGAGTTGGGAGAAATCGGTTCGAGGGGATTTGTGGTTGAGGTCGGTTTCGCCTACTGAGGAGAAGGACATGGGACGGGGTCGTTCTTTGTTTGGTCTGGCGTATGCGGGTAAAGCGCCGGCGGCAACCTCGGCGGCATTGTCATAGTGGTGCGGTGCCCCGAATACACGAGGGATGTGTCTGACCTTGTCCAGTACGGGGTTGTGCGGTTGGAAAGGTCGACCATCATCGCCGTATTCCCCTCGCATCGAGCTCTTGGACCTTGAAGCCAATTGACTTTTTCTCCCCTGGCCTTTCTCCGGTGACCTTCCCCTTCGGTTCAACAGCTGCTCCCTGTCTCGTTGCTGCTGTTCCCGCTGTTGCGCCAGTGCTTCCAATTTCCTAGCCCTCTCGTTCCCAAGGCCATCCCCCGGCAAGGCGTTCGGATCCGTGAAACTCGCCGACCGCGCCCTTGACCGAATCGGTAGTCCTCCAAGCGCAAGCGGTCTCGAAACGGAACTGTGTCTTCTCTTGGGCAGCAGCCGCCGCAACTTGATATCCAGTTCGCCGCCCGTCACGTCGTCCTCATCTTCACTAAAAACCGACGAGAACCCGGCCGGCGACCTGCCCGACACGGAAACGCTCCTCGACCTGGACCGATCCGCTGCCGCCAGCCTCCTTCTTGCTTCAGTCACAGCTCCGGCAGGCGACTGCTCCCGACTCCCCCCCAACGGACTACTAGGCACATACTCCAACATGATGCCCATGCCCGCTAAGACGGTTCGAAACCGATCCAGCAGTGACGTCTCCCCTCTCGAGTTGGGCGCGCATCGCTGGCCCCCAATCTTAAAGATAAGCCGCGTGATATGCGAGGGCGCCTGGTCGGGATCTGGGTAGCCGTGGGCGGGGAGGATCTGTTCGGCGGCTTGGAAGAGGGCGTTGGTCGGCAAGCGGTCGCGCTCGGGTAGGGAAGGGAGGATGGACTCGGCGAGGGTGACGATTTCGTGGAGGAGCTCGATGTCTGTGTTTTGGGTTGGGGGTTAGCATAGCCTAAGACTAGACTAGAAGGCCAGTATGTAGGGGAGGAGGGTAAAGCGCACCTTGATTAGAGTAGTACGGCTCATTGCTGTGGGCGTTGGGGTTGTTGGGGCCGGCATTGTTGGTGTTGATATTGGCACCTTGAGGTTGTCGCAAAGAGGATAACCCGGCCCTGCCATCTCGGTGGTGGAGGGGCAGAGAGGATGGAGGCGGCATGTGAGAGGGCGCCGCCACCTCGAAGGCATGACTATGGAAATGGTAACCCCCGAGTACTGATCAAAGCACGGTGGTGCGCCCTCGTGGGTGGCTGTTGTGGTTGTTGGTTTTGTTTCTTTGCGATTTGCAGAATGTACCTAGTAGTCTGCTGCTAGGTTTATAGGACGTGTAGGACGTAGGTAGGTAGGTAGATAGGGCGTCGGGCAGTGTCGCAATTCCACCTTGTCTCCTTCGATCGCCCGACACAAAGGTTTGTTTATCGTTTTATCTGCGAGGTCCGAGGTTTCGACTAGACTAGCAAATTGCGCAAAAGCTGCCGAGTGGACGGTCGCGGGAGGATGATCGAGGGTTTAGCAATTGCTGCTTCTTCCCGTCGAAGCAAGCGAGCGGGAGACGTCGGAGCGTGGAGAGTTGGTGATGCAAATGGATGCCGTGCAGCAAAAAGAGCCATGGAAAGAGATTACCTTATGTGGATGGAGGAGACAAACACGACGGGACTGTGAGATGCGACCGCTGGACGGGCAACGGGTGGGCAACTAACCACTCACTGCGTGCAGTGCGGAGCGGGAACCTGAGCTCAATGCGATTGAGACGCGTGCGCAACCTGCTGGACGGGAAGGCAGAGCGTTGGTGAACAGGAGGTGAGGTGCAGGCTGTGATTATACTACCTTAACAATACCCCCTCATTTTACTTCTGTAATTGTTACCCAAGTATCAATTAGACTAGACGCACTGCTTCGCGCGCCGCTGCTAAATCGGTCCAGAGGCAAGCTACACAGTACCTAGCGCATCAACACCACATCAGATGAAGGGGAACCTCAGCCTTGCAGCCCCCTCAACCTGAAGTGAGGTACTTGTCTAACAATTACCTAACGACGACAAAATGAAGACGCCAACGTCACGAGCATTCATCGCCTTTCCTCCACGACGCTACTATCAACTCTCACATCAAGAACAGACCAGAACAGAACGGCCAGCTCTCCTCGGTAGGATCACAGTACAATCCGAAACTCCAAAGTACCTAGCCCATTATGCAACCCCCCAAAGCCACCACCTCCTCCACCGTCCGCCCAATCCAGCGGTTCGCTTCCGCAGTGTCCAAGTGCTCTGCCGAGGTAAGTCAAAGTCACTTAACAGAAGCTATTCCCAGCCAGCCAGCAACCAAGTCCCGTCTCCGTCCCAACTGTCACCCCTCCCTCACGAATCATGACTTCCCCCTCCCTTACACAAAACTCATATGAACCAACCAACCTCACAGTCGGCCGCCTACGGCAAATGCATCCTAGCCGATTACAACTCTGTGCACAAAGACTTGTGCGCCAACGAGTTTTTGCGCTTGAAGAATTGTTACTTGGTATGTATGTCTCTCTAGAGTAACTTTGGCACTCACTCAGCTTTTGCTTGAAAAAAAAAAAAAAAAAAAAAAAAAAAAAAGGGGAAAAGCTAACACATGTCACACACACACCACACACAGTTGGCAGCTAAGAAGGTCTAGACCACATACTTAGACCAGTCGATGTGTAACTGTACCTACACAGAAGACAAATAAAGATAACAGTATATACATAATATCATAGTTTGTCTACCGTCTACATCTGATGGTACTCCTTTGGGGCTTGTAGGCCAGCCATCACGCATCATCCACATCCATGAGCATAGGACATTCAACTAGGTAACAGGAAAATCTTTTTTGAAACATTTCATCATCCCACACATATTTCGACTCGCTTTCTTTCTTTCTAAAACTTTTTCCCACATCTACTTCTCTCCCTCTCCCAAGCCCTTTTCATACCATTCATGGTCAAAGTCTAAAGCTTCAACAACCTCAACAAAAACGTCGCCTTGCCAACCTCCTGCTCCTCCTCCATAATGATCCCCTCCTCCTTCTCGTCCGGAATCTTGCCCTCAATATGCGTAACCTCATGTTTATCCAACGGCCTCCTGAGCGCCTTCTCAATCATGCCCATCTGCGTATCAAACACCTTCTCGATGCCCGTCTCCTCCGGGTCGGCCGTGACCTTGTACTCCATCTTGATATCGTCCGTGGGCTGAAGACCGGCCTTCTTGCGCAGTCTCTGCACACGATTAATGATCTCGCGAGCGAGGCCCTCCTCGGCCAAGCCGGGGTAGATCTCCGCGTCCAAAATGGTGAGCACGTCGTTATCGGTGTTGGTCTCGAGGTTCTTAGACGAGTCGTCCTCCTTGAGGCCGCGCTTGACGACCAGGTCGCCGGCCTCGAGCGTGATGCCGTCGACCACGAGCTTACCCGTTTGGACGTAGCCCTGGACTTCGTCCGAGGTGACCGAGGGCAAAGCCTTCTTGACGCGGCCCATGTCCTTCTTGAGCTTCTTGCCGAGAACGGGCCAGTCGGCCGAGACGGAATATTGCACGCCATGCTTGGCTTCGTCCGAGGTGAGCACGAGATCGCGCACGTTGAGCTCCTCGGTGATGTAGCCCTTGAGCGACTCGATGTCGGCCAAGTACTGCTCGTCGTGGTGGATGACGACGAGGGTCTTGAGCGGCTGCTTGAGGCCGACGGAGCGCTTCTCGCGCGAGTAGCGGGCGAGCTCAATGACCTTTTGCATGCGCTGTACGCGGCGCTCGACGTCGGGGTTGTAGAGCTCCTTGCGGACCTCGGGGAAGGGGAGGAAATGCACAGAGCGGGGATCCTTGGCCTGGAGCTCCTTGGGAATGTGCGGGAGGAGCTTGAGGTAGATGGTATCGGTGAGGAAGGGGGTGAAGGGGGCGAGGCCGCGGCAGAGGGTGAAGAGGACCTCGAAGAGGGTATTGAGAGCGTGGAGGGTGTCGTTGAGACCGTTCTCGCCCTTGAGACGCTTGCGGTTGAAGCGAATGTACCAGTTGGTGGTGTTGTCGATGAGCTCGAGAAGGCGAGGGACGACGGTGTAAAGGCGGTAACCTGACATTTGTTAGCATGGATTTTAGCAGAAGACGAAAAAAAAGACATACCCTTCATCTCCTCGTTGACAAACTCAAGCAGAGACTGGCACGAAGCAAGAATCCACTTGTCCATGACATTCTCGTTGGAAGACTCCATCTCGGGGTCAAACATGTAATCGACGTTCTCAACCTTCTTGAGGAGAGCAACCTGGCCCTCAAAGAACTTGTAAGAGTTCCACAGAGGAAGGAGAACCTTGGCAACGACCTCCTTGACACCGGCCTCCTTGAAGCGGAGGGGCTCAGCACGCACAACAGGAGAGTTGATGAGGTAGAGACGGAGGGCATCGGAACCGTACTTGGTCATGACAAGGGTAGGGTCGGGGTAGTTCTTGAGACGCTTGGACATCTTCTTGCCATCCTCAGCAAGGACGATACCGTTGACGACGCAGTTCTTGAAGGGAGAGACACCAAAGAGGTGGGTACCCAAGACAAGAAGGGTGTAGAACCAACCGCGGGTCTGGTCGAGACCCTCGGCAATGAAATCACCGGGGAAGGACTTCTCGAACTTCTCGACGTTTTCGAAGGGGTAGTGCTGGGAGGCGTAGGGCATGGAACCAGACTCGAACCAGCAGTCAAAGACCTCCTCGACACGCTTGAGGACACCCTTGCCCTGCTTGCTGGGGATGGTGATGTGGTCGATCTTGTCACGGTGGAGATCGGTGATGTCGCCCTCGTAGCCGGAAAGCTCCTTGAGCTCCTCGATGCTGCCGATGCAGACAATCTCCTCGCCGTCGTCGCTCATCCACAGAGGGATGGGAGTACCCCAGTACCTGTTACGGGAGACGTTCCAGTCGCGGGCGTTGGCGATCCAGCTGGCGAAACGCTTCTCCTTGACGAAGGACGGGACCCAGTGGGAGCCCTCAATGTTCTTCAACATCTGGGGGATGATGTCGGGGATGCGGATGAACCACGAGGGGACGGCCTTGTAGATGAGGGGCTTGTCGGAGCGGTAGCACATGGGGTACGAATGCTTGAGCTGGGACTCGACGACGAGCTTGCCGGCGTTCTTGAGGTGCTTGATGATGTGCTTGTCGGCCTCCTTGACCTGCATACCGGCGAAGTCGGAGACACGGTCAGTGTAGTGACCAGTCTCGGTGACCGGGTCGGGAGGAGGACGCTTCTCGGTGACGATACCAGCCTCGACGGCCACGTTGTAATCGTCCTCACCGAAGGCGGGGGCCTGGTGGACGATACCGGTACCGCTGTCGTCGGTGACGTAGGTAGCGTTGAGGACCTTGAAGGCGACGTCCTTGTACTCGTCGTAGAAGTAGTTGAAGGGGGGCTCGTACTTCCAGCCGAGCATGTCCTTGCCCTTGATCTTGTCGAGCACCTTGAACTTGGCCTTCTTGGGGTCCTTGTAGAGGGTCGTCAGGAGCTTCTCGAGGAGGATGTAGTTCTTTCCGGTCTTCTCATCGGCGATCTTGACGTATTCGAAGTCGGGGTGGGCGGCCAGGCCGGTGTGGGAGGGCAGGGTCCATGGCGTGGTGGTCCAGGCCAGGAGGCAGGTGTTAGGGTCCTCGATCAAGGGGAAGGCGACGACGACGGCGGGATCGGTGACGTCCTGGTAGTTCTGGTTGGCCTCGAAGTTGGAGAGGGCGGTGGTGAGGGCGGTCGAGTAGGGCATGACGCGGTAGCCACGGTAGACCTGGCCCTTGTCGAAGAGCTGCTTGAAGACCCACCACTCGGACTCCATGAAGGTCGGGTCCATGGTCTTGTAGTCGTTGTCGAAGTCGATCCAGCGGCCGAGACGCTCGACCGTGTGGCGCCACTCCTCACGGTACCGCATGACGATGGACCGGCACTCGGCGTTGTACTTTTCGAGGCCCATGTCCATGACGGCGGCCTTGCCCGAGATGCCCAGTTTCTTGTCGATCTCGTGCTCGATGGGCAGGCCGTGGGTGTCCCAGCCGAAGCGGCGCTCGACGTGGAAGCCCTTCATGGACCAGTAGCGGGGGATGATGTCCTTGATGGTGGAGGCCAGCAAGTGGCCGTAGTGGGGGAGGCCGGTCGCGAAGGGAGGGCCATCGTAGAAGGTGTAGAGAGGGTTGCCCTTGGACAGCTCGACCTGGGTCTCAAAGGCCTTGATCTCGCGCCATCTCTCGATGGTGTTTTCCTCTTCCTTGGGGAAATCGATCGACATAGTGGGCGGCGGACGTTGAGAGTTGGCCTGCGCGAGATATGTCGAGAGTTAGTTGGTGATGATTTCTTTGGTGTTGAGACCGAGAAAAACAAGGGGATAAAAGAGTTTTTTTTTTGGAATTGTCAATATGCGCTATAGAGTCGCAAACAGATAGACACAGACAAAAAAAGGGGTGTAGGGATCGTATCAACAACCTGACTCACCTCTGTGTACGTTCCTGTCGCCGCGATGGTGGAAGAAAATGGGCAAAGAGTGTGACTCGTTTTCTTTGCGGCGCAGGAACAGAAAGTCAACCAAAGATTCCAGAACAATGCGACCGACCGGCCGCTGCGGATTGGTGGGGGGGCAATCCGATAAAACAGAGGGGTAACACCCGGTATGCGGGGTTGGTGTTGTTGAGATATTGTGTACCTCTTATCTAGTTGGAGGAACGGCGAGAGACCAAGTCCTTACTAACACTGGTACATCCTGCTGATAAGCACATCGTTCCTGTTCCCCTGCGTCCAGGCGTTCTGCAGTCCATTGCTGTTTGTCTGTTAGCTGGATACTCTAACCAACACCCTTTTGAGCCTGTAATCAACGCCAAAAAGACATTTCGATATGAGTTATTGGAAGTGATTACCGTGCTAGTAGTGTCTAACCAAGCATACTCAAGATTGACTAGATCATTGCCATACAGAAAAAGGCATCAAAAGAATGTATGATGACCCCCGGACAAGTTGACCCGAGGTCCCAATCTAACAAACACACATGCATTGGACTGCAGCGTCTTGCCTTAACAATTATCACTGGCCAGCCCTCCCAGACCGAGTCGCACCTTGTTGACCACTTCCATTCGTTGTCGCGACAATTGCACGACTGTTGACTTTTCCGACGCTTGGACAACGCACCGACACCGCTTTGACCTCCACCATACCATAGCTACTCATCCCGAACATCAGACCCAACAAACATGTCGTTCCTCTTTGGCAGAGCAAGGACAAGAACCAATGTCAGCGATCTGCCCCGACAAGCCCGCGAACATGTCGTCAAGCTCGAGGGTCCCCAGGGCGGCGCCGCAAAGGTCGAGGAGCTAGCCAAGGTGCTGTCGCAAATGAAACAGCTACTCCAAGGGACCACCGAACAAGAAGCCTCCCCCGAGCAACAATACCAGCTAGTCACCGGCATGATCGAAGAAGACCTCCTCTACCTGCTGGCCATCAACCTCTACCGCCTGCCCTTCGACTCGCGCAAAGACACCCAAGTCATCTTCTCCTACGTCTTCCGCTTCCGCCCGCCCAACGCGCCCCCGACGCGCGCCGACCCGCTCGCCCTCGCCTACGTGGTCGAACGACGCCCCCAGGTCCTGATCGAGCTGTGCAAGGGCTACGACCACAAGGAAAGCGCCCAGCACGCGGGCACCGTTCTGAAAGAGCTCATCAAGACCAGCGAGGCCGCCACGGCCGTGATTCTCTACGACGACGGCGACGAGGAAGGGTCCAGTGCGAGGGGCGTCGCGGCGATTGATAGGAACAGGAAGCAGAGCGGCACGGGCATATTCTGGTCCTTTTTTGAGTGGATTGATAGGGGCTCGTTTGAAGTGGCGGCTGATGCGTTTACTACTTTTCGGGTGTGTGTTTCTGTCTTGACTCCCCTCAGCCTTTCTCTCTCTCTTTTTCTCTCTCGACAACTGGTACTAACAGAACTGTCAACAGGAACTCCTAACAAAACACAAAGACCTGATCCCGCACTACCTCTCCACCAACTTCGACCTCTTCTTCCTCAAGTACAACACGGTCCTGATCCAGTCGACCTCGTACGTGACCAAGCGGCAGTCCATCAAGCTCCTGGGCGAGATCCTGCTCGACCGCTCCAACTACAACGTCATGACCGCCTACGTCGACCGCGGCGAGCACCTCAAGATCTGCATGAACCTGCTGCGGGACGACCGCAAGATGGTCCAGTACGAAGGGTTCCACGTCTTCAAGGTGTTTGTCGCGAACCCCCACAAGAGCGTCGCCGTGCAAAAGATCCTGCTGATGAACAGGGAGAAGCTGCTGCATTTCCTGAGCCACTTTTTGGAGGACAGGACCGACGATGAGCAGTTTATTGACGAGAGGGAGTTTTTGATCAAGCAGATTCGGAATATGCCGCCTACGCCCGTGGTGCCGCAGCGGTAGTTCTAGTTGGCTGGTTTGGTTTGGTCTGGTCTGTGAGGTGCAAGAGGTGTTGAGTAGATGGCTTAGGTTTAGTGGGAATTGGGCACAAGCGGGCGTTTAATAACTATGATTTCTCGGTTTGTTTCTTGCTTTCTTTCGGTTGGTTGTATGGGACGCAATGGAATCGGAACTGGCATTAAAGGGATGACATGACGGGAACATGAAATGAAGTAAAGTAGGCATCGATGCATGTATGTAATCATTATTAAATTAAATAACGAAACTTGATGAATCAGAAAGCATCATAATTCCCATCGCAAACCTTATTTCCTCCGTTGTGGTTGCGCAACGTCACAAACTCCGTCCCGTCCTCATCAGATACAACAAGTAAGACGTGACGACGACGACGACGACGACGACGGCCAAGAAGGAGGAGGTCAAGCAGGTCAAGCAGGTCAAGGAAACATACCTATACATGTAACACATGGAACCAGGCAGGTCAAGCAAAACACACACACAAACGGTAACAGCAACACAATGATTTATTTATTTACTTGGGAGTTCCATATATAATAATCTTTCTTCTGTCTCGAGAGTAGTAATTTCACAAGTTATCATCTTGTTTAATCTCCACCAGTCCAGTTGGTTGCTTGCTTGCTTCTGTTACTGTTACTGAGTAAGGACAAGCAAGGTACAATGAACGGGGTAGTACTCTGAACATGAAGTGTGAATCTGATCTGATCTGACCAGTGTTTGTGTTTGTATTTGTATTTGTGTTTTGTAATTGTGTTTGTTTGTGTTTGTATTCCAAATCAAGACCGAAACCGAAAATAAAACTTAAACTAAACCAAACCAAACCAGACTGAACTAAACTAAAGTCATCCAAAACGACCTTCATAACCAACCAAAAACCAACAACCAAATCCAAGAGTAGAGTAAGGAAGAGAACCCTAGGCAGGACTCCTTCTTGCTTCGGCACGGTTCTGTTTCTGACGAGTGTTTCTGACGAGAGTAGACTAAGTCTAAGGTATCTTTTCGGTGAGCCAGCAAAAGTACCTTAGTTTGCGTAGTGCGGTGCCTGGTGTGTCCGGTGTTTCCTTCCAGAGTGTCCATCCACTTTCCCAGTGTTTTCCCAGTGTTTTTCCCATGTCCATGCATACATGCATGACTGAACAAACTTGACGCTTTTATCCGCTCTTTTTTTCCTTTCCCCGAGTTGTTGGAAATGAGGGAGGAATTGACAAATGAAATCAATACTTGCCCATCATGTAAGGTAGCTAATTCTTGCTCTGTTCAAGAGCTCTTGTTCAGCGCTTATGTGTTTGATGCCTGGTGATATGATAGACAGGCGGTGGGTGGGTGGGTCAAATGTCTGTGGTCGATGATCGGTGGGTAAGGTAGGTAATAACCTGCCTGCGGCCTGGAGCTGCTAGAGTAGAGTAGAGTAAGGTAGAGAAGTAGCGTAGAGCGTAGAGGTAGAGGTAATGAAGACGAAGACCAAGACCAAGGCGAAAGATGGTAAGAAAAAAAAAGTAGTCAAGACGAGGTTAGGCCCGTAGAAGCAAGGAAAGTGGTTGGTACTACACCTCCAGAGTCTGATAGGCAGAGAAAGACATCGGGCTCTTGCGGCCGGCTTGCCGACTTGCCGAATTCGTAGGCGTAGAAAAGGGTTTGATGAGTTGTCGAGCAGGTAGAAGGTCAAGGTAATTGGTGGGTGTTGTTGGGTTTCAGGTTGTGGACGGCGGAAGTGGCTGGAGATAATGGCGATGAGGAGTCCTAGATGCCTGGAGGAAACATGGACGACCGTGATCCATTTCACCATTTTGCGACGGAGTTTCCCAGCCATGGCGAGCGGTATTGAGCTGTTCGGTTTATTCTTGTGACCGTTTCTTGTGACCGTTTCTTTGCACTCCGGAGCGAGGTGGAGATGCCGATGGAAAAAGCGAGGCTTTCGTGTGTGTCTGAAGGGAAAGGAGAACACAATGGCGATCCCGTCGTCGACGTCAACTTCATCCCCTTGATGATTTGTGCCGTAGCGCAAAAACCATTCTAGGTACCACAACCTGCCATCCACCACAACCACAGTGTTTGACTGGTGGCTGGTATGGCTGTGATATTGCCATGCATATGTTTTATGGCGCGGACTCATCACCGTCAACGTCTGCCTAGGAAGGCTAGCCCCGCCAGGCTTCGGTATGGATGCCAGCAGCTGATGCCATAGACAACTGTTGTTGATAAATCTGGCGCTGTTTGAGCTGCTCGAGCTCTTGTAGTTGTTGCTGAAGAACCAACTGTTGCTGATAAATCTGTTGCTGTTTGAGCTGCTCTTGCAGTTGTTGTTGAACAACCAACTGTTGCATCTCCTGCTGTTGCAACTGTTTTAGCTGTTGCTCACGCTCCTGAAGCTGTTGCTCACCCTCCTTTAGGCGTTGCTCCCTTTCCTCCAATTGCCTTTCCTTCTCTTTCATCTGCTTCCACTTTTCACGCTCATCGACGTTGACTCCATCTTGAAAGGCTTGAAGCCTGCCCTCTTGGCCGTTGACCACGGGAGTTTCGCCAAGCGGACTAAGCCAATGGGGAACCCGTGGAAATGTTGGCGTGGCCGTAGTTGCAGGGTTGGGGGGCTCAACACCAACACTTTCTACAGCCCCAGCACCAGGTCCGCCACCGCGTAGTTGTCCCGGCATCATCATGAAGCCGTTTGGGAGAACAGGCTGCTCGATTGGTTGTTCAGAAAAAACGAGCTGGTGTGGGAGCACTTGGAGCTGGTCCTGGTTCTGGAGTCGCTGTCGGGATTTGAGAATTTGGCGCTTGAGTTGTTGCTGGCGCCGAAGCTCGACCTGGCGCTGGTGTTGCTGGTGCTGGCGTTTTCGGATGAAATTTTGGTTTCCATCCGAAGACGGGAGCAACTGGTGCTGCATCATGGGCAACTCGAAAGCAGTCGGAGCCCCAGTTGGAGCCGGGGCCGGGGTCAGGGTCGGGGTCGGGGGCAGCACAACACCACTTCCCATCGTTCGATCTAGCCAAACCACACAGACCGGGCCATCCTGGACGATGCCAACTTCCTTAAGGACATCAACATCCTTCAGAGGCCTTGCAGATTCGAATCCCGGAGCAGCCACAGAATCCTCCAGGCGTAGCGTCTGATTCTCAGGCGGGGGCGCCCCGAGGTCTGTCCGCAGGGCGAAGTGTTGCTTTAACTGAGCAACGGTCCAGTCAGGGTTGATACCCCCAATCTCCTTGGCGCTCGCTTTCCACTTGACGAGCACCGACGTCGGCTCCTCACAAGGAGGAGGAATGAGGCGATCGGGCTGGTCCGGCCTCGCCCACCCCTTGGTCCTTTTCTTCCTACCCCAAGGATCTTGGATTGGGGCGGCAGAGACGGCAGGTGTAGAAGAGCCGGAATGTCCAGCAGAGACAAGGGAAGAGCCGGCAGGGCCAACGGTACCGGAAGCAGGGTGACACGAATGGTCAAGAGGGTTCTGAGCGTGGCCGGTAGGGCCAACAGAGACAGCGGAAGTGATGGCATTACCGACAAATTCGGAAGCGCCACCAAAACCATTGTCATCGTGAAGAGCCCCTGGAGTGAAGTTCCCTTGAGCGGCAGCGAAAATGCCAGAAGTGAGGAAATCGGTGGCTGCTCCTTGTTGATTGTTGGCAGGAATGGAAGAGTCCGGATTGATTGGGCCAAGATCCTGGAAAGAAGCCTCAGGGCCGGTAGGGAGATACAGGGCTTGGGGAGCCAAGTCGAGACCCAAAAAGGGGTCGAGTTGGGATCCGGGGTCTTGGAAATCCACCAGGTACTCCTCCTGGCCGTGTCCCATGGTAGACGCAATGTCCCAAAGTGGAAGCTGATTGTCCATGGTTGATGTGATGTTGTTGTACCGCATAATGGATATAAAAAGGTGGATGGTTGATGTGAAGCTGAAAGAGCAAGTCGTA
This sequence comes from Pseudoneurospora amorphoporcata, assembly GCA_033297205.1. Lineage (NCBI taxonomy): Eukaryota > Fungi > Ascomycota > Sordariomycetes > Sordariales > Sordariaceae > Pseudoneurospora > Pseudoneurospora amorphoporcata. The sequence goes on along the minus strand of MU859216.1, from coordinate 38,236 downwards.
AAGAACTTGTATGGCATTGAAAGATGGAAGTGGTAGTAAGTATGAGCAAAAGAGGAGGAGGAATGGGAACTAAATTTTGGAGGGGGGGAGGGGGAAGTTTTATAGCGCGAAGATGAGAGGACGAGGAAATAATGGACAGACTCGCACCTCCAGGCGGATATGCGAAAGCTCCATGTATGCCCCTTCTTGTCATGGCAAGGCAGGCTGAGCATGCGTCCGAGGAAAGGGCGAGCAGGTTTCTCACTGGAGATGGTGACAATGGCGTGTTGCCGAGGGCAAGGTATGCAGAGGGTATGCACGAAGGTGGTATAAAGGGTTACCTTACCCTCAGAGAAAGAAGTTGTTCCTTCTTCTCTTTTTTTTCCTTCATCGTTTCCCCCCAGGTTGCTAGACCACGTTTCCCGAGCCCCAAACCCCCAGCCATCCACAACATTTATATCCAGTCTCTTCTTGTATCGTGCCATCTTTCTTGTATGCCTGACCCCTCTTGGTTCGCCATGACACCGGTATCGTCATCTTGTGGACTGGAAAACCAGAAGCGTTGGTCTCCGAGGGGGAGAGGTATGCAGAACGTGGCCGGATGACCAAGAAATTCATGCCCCTCCGTATGTATGTGCCTCGAGGTTTCTGGCCAAGTTAACACTGCTGCGAACAGGATCGAGGTACCAACTGTTGGCAGTCTTCGGAGTGGCTTATGGCTAATGAGTACTTACCAGGCATCGCACATCGAGTTCTATGTCTGCACTTGTCGGCTGTACAGCAAGATAAGAACAGGCTTCGAGATTTGCACCGCTTCCAAGTTTGCTGTGGACGATGAGGCGTGCGTGCGTGGTGGGTTGCTGTACGGATATGTCATTACCAAGAATAGCCTGGACACAAAGGACGGGAGTGCGAGAAAGAGGTCTATGCTTCCTCCATGTCCGCCGGGAACCGAGGCATCGAACTTTCCTTCCATTCTACGACCGACTGACCCATGCACCAGCCGAAGATGTTCCAGCAACCTGGAAGTCGCCAAGACGGGACGGCCCGCGACAAAGTGGGAAAGATGGAGAGGTCAAGTTTGGGGAAGTCTGACTCTATCTGATTTGTCAAGATCCTACTGAAAGCTAACAATTTTGTAGGTATCAGGAGTACCGAGCTAACAAAGGAACCAGCATTAGGTTAGATTGTACGCTCCTGTGTGGCTCAACAAGAAGTAGACAAAGCCACACGCCCCGGGCCGGCCACGCCCCGAACGAGAGCGGAGAATGGAAGCCATGGTTAACAGAACCAACTGCTCTGGGATTTGACACTGCACGCGAGCCAACAGTTCAACCACCATGGATTGTTTCTGCTACCATCAGACCGAAACGAATCAGGAGACGTCCAGACGAAAAAGCTGCATCCTTGAAGATTCACTTACACTACAAGCCCACCACATATCCTAGCAAAGAAAGCAGGCGCCTTCATCCTTGGACTTGCAATTCCACCGAGAATACAGACCTCTAGAAATTGATCAAAACACTGCGCTGCCCACCCACCGAAAATATCGCCAAAACCACCACCATACTTTTGCGCACAATTCACGATTTATTCTTCGGTGTTCTTAGCACACACAGCCGGGAAAGCAGTTCATTTAACCGGGCATAACTGAAGTCGAGTCATTCACACACACATTCCGTCTACCAGAAGAAGCCGTTCAGAGCACGAGAGGGTCAGGATAACTAACAGCTAGGACTTTACCAAGCAGCCGCCGTCAACCTCCCAGCTCAAATACAGGAGCGCTGGATTAGACTTGGCACATGAGACATAACCAAAGACGAGAAACTCTATCCTTTGCTTCCACTAAGCCCCGGAGCGGGAAGCACCGTGACCCGACAAAGGAAGCATCCGCCGTCTGTCTTCCAGTCCACTGTCAACGAACCGCCGGGGGGAGGACCAATCCGTGCACTTACTTGTGGTGGTACGGACATTACATACTCCAACCAAAAATGCAACAAGAATGATGACAAAAATGGGAACCAACTACACCTCGTTCTATGGTCATTGCGGTTGTTCCTCTTATTCCGGAAAATATGTACGTGAAAAAAAGGGAGGTGAAAATCTCGAGTGTCCGCGGAGGTCCAGTCGTGTTCCAAGACGCTCCGAGTTTTGTGGTCGTTCGTTCGTTGTTCGGATAAGTACCTGCACTCAGCCAACAGCCTGATGCCAAACGTTACGCTCGGCCGGGGTTAGGTATGTATGTAGGTATGTATGTAACATGCAGGGATTCACTCACAGAGCAAGCAAGAGGGTGGGTAACTGGGTGCAGCGCAGCATGGCACGGCATGGCATGGCATGGCATGAGCCGAACGCAACAGAACTGTTCATTTGGAAACTTGAAGATCAAATATTACCGAGCTTACCATAGGGTTAGTAAGATGGCATCATGGATCATCATGGATCATCATATGGATAAGTTAGTTTTCCGTCTTCTTGCTCAATACCTAAACAGTGGGCAAATGAATATCATGGGCGATAGGTACCTACCTACCTACCTATCATAAGGTAGTGCTCTGAGCACCCATGCAGATCAGATCAAATGCCGTGGTCACTGGACACTAGACTAATTCTAGACACCACCTTACCTATTCAACAGTTCGACAGGCATGGACGACGGAGGAAAACGTAGATAGGTACAAACCGTCCCCGTTCGGGATGGATGGCGTTAAAACACCAAGACTAGGTACCTAGGTACCTAATACCATAATACCCTTGTCCTTGTCGGAAGGGGTAAACGACAGGCATTGTGCAGGCGGGCCCTTGCCCTCTCGAGAGTATCCTTATTTTTTTTTTTTTTTTTTCCCGTTTCCCTCGGATCATTGACCGCACGCACGAGAGATACGTATCGAGGCATGGAGTTGATTGGTTGGCCTTGGAAGCTCCGCTCAAGCAGCGCCGCGAGATCTAGCTAAGGTAGCTGACTGAGCTGGCGAATGGGCGGGCGGGCGACATGGAATCCTGACGAGTATGAAGGGTTCGCATTTCTCTCTCTCCCTCGGAGCAGCAGCAGCCATGTGATGTAAGCGACCGTGTCTACCTATTGTATTGAAGATGGCCTGTTATATGTGTAGTAGGGCGGGAGGATGGACCACAATGTCGATGCCGATGTCGATGCCGATGCCGATGATGGATGTCTCGACTGCGAGCAGGCCCTCGGTTACCTTAAGGTACCGGGTTTAACAGAGTCAGTCGCTGGTGGTGGTGGTGGTGGGATGAAATAGCCTTGGGGGCGATGACTAGGATCGTCGGATACAAAACATCAATGGGGAAAGAAAAGCAAGGTGGATTGTGTTTAAGCTGAAAGTGCAATCAAAAACTTGATTCACTTTGGGAAGACGTGAGCGTCGAGGTTTAGTTTGGTGAAAGAGGAAGAGTTGAGGTGAGGTGACGGAAGTTCGAAGGGAGGGCAGATGTTCCACCTCGCTGCTAACGCACCCCCGGGGTGAGGAGTTGCTAGTGGGTTTGTGTGGTGTTAGATGGGTACTTGAGATGAGGCCGAGACAGACTTTACTGGGAAGGGCAAAGGACCATGAAAATGTAGTTGAAGAGACCGTACAAAGTATTTTGCTCGTGTGACGTGATTGTCTTTATCTGGATCGCTATCATCGCCGTTATCAGGATTATTACCATTATAATCCGGGTTGCCAGGAGCACCGGCAACACGAGGAGGCGGGGCTTAGCTTGGATATTCGGTATAGTGCTATAGCAACAATATCCTGATAATCTTAACCACGCCGAAGAAAACGAGCCATTGAACGAAGTATTAGTCGGGATGATAGAGAGCGGAGAGCAGGGGCGAGAATCGACGAGGCAAAGTCTGCGATGAAGGAAGATGAGAAAGTTGCCGATTCCTGTGTATACGAGGACGGAGCAGCGGGGGCAAGAGAGGTTTTGCACTAACAATTTCTCCCGGGGCGACGTGCTGCAAACTGGGGGCGGGCTAGGGCGGGCGGGTCTGCAGGATTTCATGCAGAGCCCGCAGAGCCCCAGCGGAGAGGTTCTGGAATCTGGACCTACTTACAACTCCAACCGATACCTCATCTTTCCCTCACTCAAACACCTTATCGTTTTCTTGGCATGGTGCGCGTCACACACGCACGATATTTAACATTTTGGACTTTCGAAACGAAAGAGGAAAATTAAGAAACTCGAATGTATAATAATGAGAATTACTATACTAATAGTTTTAGTCACGCTGATTTCAAATCTATCATCGCTTTTTTCATATTTCCTCATTTAGTGGGGATGCGAACCGATGAACTCTGGTTCGTTTCGTTTCAAAGGTCCAAAATGCCAAATGTCGTGCGTGTGTACGTAACGCGCACCATGCCAAGAAAACGACAAAGTATTTGAGCGAGGGAACTTCAATCTCAAACATTCGACTTCATCCACTCACCACGACATCAAAACATCACATAACACACAACACACCAACACCCAGCAACTTCACACACCTGCCGAGTAACTTACAAATGAGCTCAACACTCCTCAAAATCGACCCCACGCGCGCGTCCGCGCTCGTCTCCCAGCTGCAAGGCGTCCAAGAGCTCATCCTCGCCGTCGCCAAAGGCCGTCCCGTCCGCCTCGTCGCCGTGTCCAAGCTCAAGCCCGCCAACGACATCTTGGCTCTGCACGAGGCTCCCCAGGTCAAGCACGTCCATTTCGGCGAGAACTATGCGCAAGAGCTGCAGCAGAAGGCGGAGTTGCTTCCGAGGACCATCAAGTGGCATTTCATTGGGGGGTTGCAGTCTAGTATGTTTTTGTCCATCCAGTCGCCCGCTACTTACCGACCGGTATATGAATGAATGAAGGGAAGGAAGGAAGGGGTGGTGTATGAAGATGGGTAGTGTGTAGTTAGTTACTAATCGAGACACACCATCCATAGCACACTGCAAACCGCTTGCCAAAATCCCCAACCTCTTCGCCGTTTCGTCGCTGGATAGTCTCAAAAAAGCCCAGGTCCTGAACCGCGTGCGCGGCGAGCTGATGTCCTCTTCCTCTGCTTCTGCTTCTTCTGAAAAAATCGAAAAACTCAACGTCCACGTCCAAGTCAACACCTCGGGCGAAGAGTCCAAATCCGGTTGCGCCCCGGGCCAAGAAACCGTCGAGCTGTGCAAGGCCATCGCCAACGAATGTCCGCACCTGAACCTGCTGGGACTGATGACCATCGGCGCCATCGCGAGGAGCAAGGCGACGACGCCCGAAAACGAGAATGAGGATTTTGTGGTGTTGAGGGAGCAGAGGGATCTGGTGGAGAAGGAGCTGGGATTGGAAAGCGGAAGTTTGGAGTTGAGTATGGGCATGAGCGAGGATTTTGAGGGGGCCATTGTCATGGGCAGTTCGGAGGTCAGGGTGGGAACCACGATTTTTGGGCAGAGGGGGAGTAAAGCGGAGGCCAAGGTGGTTGTTTAGGGGTGTTTAGTAAAGGATGTACATATGCATTTTACGGTTTTGCGAAAAATACCTAAGCATGGTTTTGGCTTTGGCGTTGAAGAGTGGTGCTTGGATTGTCAGGACTTGTGAGACTTAATGGGAGTTGCCGACGGGAGGCTTCCTTTCCTTGTCCAACTCTGGGAAGTTGCATCTATCCATCCCGCAGTTCCCATGTCCGGCATTTGCACGATATGAAAAGAAATATCACCACTGTATATATGCACCATGCCAATATGTCTCAATCCGTATGTAAGCGATTTGCGACGATGAGGCTTCAGGATTGATGGAATCCCAAAGAAGAAATGCCGAAACCAAGATGCACATGACAAGTCCCGACAAGCAAGAGCTCTGCAATCTGCAGGACCGCTGAAAATCAGTGGAGCATACCTTACAGGTCACGGGAGCTTGGGCCACCTTCATGCCGTGGAAGAAGGGAGCTTGGACCTCACAGGCAATGACGACGATAACAATTCTTGCGGTGAGCAACACCAAGTTTCGATATCGCATTCACGTCTCCGTCTCTCAATACCTTATCCTTGATAGTGTCTTCCATTTGCAGCCTGGCCTCTTCAAGGAGGGTGACGCGCAGCTCTCTTCCATCCTTGACCCTTTGCCTTATCGATAAGGTAAGTAATTACCTAGCCTGTGACTAAAACTGCGCTCTGAGGTCACACATGGAAGCCAACCCTGGTTCGCGACAAGGGTGTCTTTTTGTGCTCTTTTCTCTTTTGGTCATTAATTTGCAAACAATCGACTGACATCCTGACAAATGATTGGTTGATTGACTCTCGTCGCAATGGGGCCGGAGAGGGACACATGGAGTGGGTGATTGGCTAGACCAAAGGACGGGAGCCAGTGATGTTGACTTTCCTGTGAAGGTGGGCTGCCGTCGACACCACGGCTGGCTCTCAGGACTGGAGGAGGCTGGGGTGGCCAAGCCAGGAGGAGGGCCAAACAGGGATCTTTCAGGGCAGCGCAGTCCACCACTGGTGCGGGCCTGCGAGGAGGAAAACGTGGGTTGGAAATTCTTGGGGACAGGTTTGGCAGGAACGGGCAAGGTTGGGTTCTCGCTCATCAAGGTTTTGTCACGCTGGTTCCTTCCATTCTGCCCCGAGGTTTTGGACAGGGCAAGAACGACGAGTGCATATCTGAGGTGGTCATCACGTTCTTTGAGGATTCAATTTCAGGTTTTATTCTATTGCTCGTCCCCCTCCTTCCATTCAGTCCAAGCAGAAAGGAGGTCAGCAGCAGTCACTTCTTTCCACAACCAAACCAAACATCAACATACGTACCTACCTTACATCAGACAAACGAAACGGCATCTTCCATTCACTGAGTCTGACTTGGCATTGCTCGTTATACCCTAGATGCCGCCATATCTGCTGCAGCACCACCACAAACAAGGAAAGCTTCATTAGAGCTGCTGTGTTAGGTTATCTTTTTTTTTTGTTTTCTTTTTCTTTTTTTTCTTTACTGCCGTTTTTCTTTGGCGATTTTCTGGTTTGCGACTTTGCGACTTCTCTTCGAAAGGATATACCCCCCGCACGTCAACCGACATATTCCTTGTGTGGTTTGTCTTTTTCTCTTTTTGCTGCTGCTCGATATTCTCTTTAATCCCCGTTTTCCATATTGCAACAGCTTGGACGGGATTCTGGAGTCACTACTACTGCGACGACACCTGAAAGAAAGTCCCATCGGATATTCGCACTGCCTACCTTACTAAGTCTACCTGAGGGAACAATCCAACAACAGCTGCTGTGTTGCCTTCACTTCCAACTTGCCACTGGAAACCGAAAAGAGGAACGTCAGATTTCACATTTGGAGACTCTGGTTCAGTTACAGACGGCAACTGAAGGAGAAGCCCTGAGCACGGATCGATCCCAGGTTCAGGTCAGGTTGACCAAGGTACCTACACTACCGCCCATCAAGGCCTCCTGGTTTTGGACTGCTCCCAACTGTCTCAGGCCCGGAAATTGTCTTGTTCAACGATACATACTCGTACAGTATAGGCAGGCAGGGCCGATATCCAAACCAGCCAAGGCCCCCCCCCCATCCTACCAAGCCATCCTAATTCGAGACCACACACCCGACCCAGGACCCTGCCGCGTTTCCCTTGTTGGCGTAACCGCACAGACCGGACCCTCTCCAGTTCCCGCCAGAAACCACCCTGGTCCTTGGTCGACCAACCCCGGCTATCCCCAGCTTACCTTAGGCCAGGAACCAGATTGACTCTCACACACCTCGGGTGGTACTGTCAAGTTCCCTCGACACTCGCGCCCACCACCGCACGCCAGCCCGCGCCGCGAAGCAACCCACGCACGCACGCACGCACGCACGCACGCCCTGGGTTGCGCTCCCTTCCTCTCCCACTCCCTCCCTCGTTTTCCCGATACACACCCACCACACAGTTGGAGCCATGCCGCCCGCTGGCTCAGAGAGGGACCACCAACTCCAGGCCGGGCACCACCATCTCCCCCGAGATTTAAGACACTCACATTCCGCCTCGTTTGATAATCATGGCCGTGCCATGATCCCAATGTAGGATTGCTCCCCTGATGCTTCCCCTCTCTTACCCAAACTACCACAGACAAGAAACCATGATCATGGTGACATGTCCCTCTTGTTCAAGGAACTAATGAAAACCAGGTGGGATAGCTCAGACCCCGAGAGGGCACCGCCGCCGCTCCCACTCAACCCTCAGTCTCCCGGTGTCTCTAGAGCCGGCACCTCGAGTGCGATCCAGTCTGCCCATGCCGCCTTGCAGGAAAAGGCCCGCGAGAGTGCTAACCTGGTACCACACATGCCCAAGCGCGCCGCCGGTGAGCCTTCTCCAGAGAGGAACGAGAGGCCCCCGTTGCGCAACGCGGCCACGGCTGCGTCACATCGCCGTCTGAATTCCCTTCAGAACAACACTGTCAAGGATATCAGTTTGATGCTGGAAAGTGGTCACGTCCCCAATACATCTGCCTCGCGATCACCAGAGAAACACGACTTCAAGCACGACTTCAAGTTTGATAGCAAACTCGATACCAAGTTTGACAGGTACGAGAAACAAGAAAACAACAAGCACGATAGGTACGAGAGCAAGTACGAAAGGCCGACCACCCCCACGAGGAGTCGCGAAAACATCGTCGAGTTCAGGGACGACAAGGAGGACCTCCTAAAACCCGCCCCCACCATGGGTTCACCACGGACGGGTCCAAGTTTGACCTCCGGCGGCGTCCTGCGCCAAACCACCAGCACGAGCAGCATGCGGCGACCACATCAGAGCATACTCGGCGAGAACACGCCTCCTCAGTCGGCCACCATGCTCGCCCTCCAGAACATGAGCAGTGCCAGCCACCTCGGAACGTCGTCGACGGCCAGGGACTCGGATCCCCTCGCTAACATCACTAACGGCTCCAGCGGATTGCCCAAGACGACTGTGACCCCCCATGGCCTCGAGGCCTTGTCGAATCAGCTCCTCACCCTCACCAACATTGCTTCGGCCCTGCAACGAGAAATGTCGGCGCTTAGCAGGCGCAGCAGAGATAATGCTACAGACTTGCTCAGCTTGAAGGAGGCCACTAATCAGCGCGATGAGGATATTCGTAGGAGTTTGCGAGAGTTGATCACCGACGCCAAGTCGAGGGCTGCGCAAAGGGAAGCGTACGGCGGTGGTCCACCGTCGCCTACGTCGCTAAAGCCGCGACCCTTCTCCCTGCCGCGAATACCTTCGCCACATGGCTCTGGCGCGTCGCTTGATCGAGAGTCGCTATTGAGCACGCCATCCCTCGTAGCAGATACTTCGTCCATTGCTCTCCTAGAAAAGATCCTTCGTGACATGGGAACCAAAGAGGGCCAAGAGTCGCTTCTCTCGAGGCTGAACGAACTCGCCCGCCAGCTTTCCGGCTTTTCCACGGCTGAAAAGCTAGAAGAAATTATCCGCCTCGTCAAAGCCAACCAGCACCATGCTCTTGTACCGGCTACTGGCGGAGGAGGGAAAGGTGGAGGAGGTGGCGGCGGCAGCGGCGGTGGTCGCAACCGCGCCTGGAGCTTCAGCGAAGACGAAGACGGCCGAAATCGCGTAGGTCGAATGCTCGAAGAATCCGGAAATTCACCAGCCCAAACCCCCGGCTCCCGAGCTACCGATCCGATGAACGTTGAAATCCTCTCCGCCCTGCGCTCAGTCAAGGACCACATTGCCCAAGGCGGCAGCCTCACCAGCGATGTCAAGTCCCTCGTCAAGGAACTGCGCGGCGAAGTCCAGGGCATGGGTCAAGAGATCGGCCGTCGACTTAACGAAGTCTCCTCCAAGTCTTCCCAGACCCTGCCCGTTGACGACTCCACAAAGGAAGCCATGAACAAGATTGTCTCCGACGGGTTGGAAGAGATGCGCCAAAACATGGTCAACATCGTGCACGAGCACCGCAAGAAGGCCCAAGAGACGGTTGCGGCAGCGCCTCGAATCGACTCCATGATCGACTACAGGGAGATCTACAACAGCATGCGTGCTGCCCTCAAAGATTCGCAAGCCAACAAGCCGCGCGTGCAGGAGCTTCGCAGGGAGGACGTCGTACAAGCAGTGCAAGATGCCTTCGACAAATACAAGCCTGAGATCGAAATCCAGCAGATTGGATTGGAAAGGCACGAGGTGCTGGACTGTTTGAAGGAGGGGTTGGGCATGTATCTGCCAAAGGAGACGGCTTCCAAACAAGAGGTGTTCGCTGCTGTCAACGAGGGGATCAGCAAGTTTGAGACGGTCTCCCGGGACGATGTGCTCGAGTCTGTCAGGGAATGCCTGGACGAGTTCGACTTCCCTGTCACCCCCCAGCTTTCGCAAGACGACATATTGAGTGCAGTCAAGGATGGCTTGAGCGACTTGCCTAAGCCCCTGAAGCGTCAAGAGCTGGTGGATGCCATGGACGAGAGCCTCAACAAGGTCAACTTCACTGATGACATGGCCGAAGCCGTGCAAGATGGTGTACGGTCCCTGGACCTGCCAAAGGACATGCAAACCGCCGTCACCAAGGCCTTGGAAACATTCGACTTCTCTTCCGCCGGACCGTCAAGCGAAGACATGATCGACGCCGTCCAGGAAGCTTTCGAAACCATGGATCTACCGTGCGACGTCAGCCGCGCCGTCGCCAAAGCTCTGCAAACCCCCGAGTTTGCTCAGCACATTGCTTCCTACATCCCCCGTCCCGATCTGTCACGTGTCGACCTTGCTGATGCCGTTCGCGAAGGATTCGATGCGCTCGATATCTCAGGAGATGTCGTCCGCGCCGTCAGAGAAGGCCTCAAAGAACTAGATCTCTCCGAATTCTCCGCTTCACATTCCAAAGCTCTCGTCCGCCATGGCACCACGCCCCCTTCCATCTTGAAGCCTGAAACGGAAGAAATCATTGAGCGACTGTACGAAATCCGTGACTCACTCAGGGATGAGTTCCGCGCCTTCTCGGAAAACAGCAAGCCCGCCTCCCGTGGTGGTGGTGATGTCGAGAGGACCACGCCTGATATTACCATGGACGGGTTCGAGAAACTCAGGCATGACATCGAAGCGTACGTCGACCGCGCCCGCACCGACGGCAACTCCGACGATTTGATCCCGCACATGACTGAAACGTTGGAGAAATTTAGGGAGGAAGTGGCGGAGCTGGTGAAAAAGGCTTCGCAGAGCACCAACGATCTGCTAAGGGAGGAACTCGAATCACTCCGCGACGTTGTCAACGGCACCTTGGTCCCCGTCACCCCACTTTCGCAGCCCGGCGGCAGCAATGCCGAGATTCTCGAAGCCATCGGTGCCATTCGTAAGGAGATGGGCAACACCGCCAAATCTCAGCAAGCCGGTGGAGCCGGTGGAATAACGGAGACGAGAATCCTCGATGCTCTGCAAGAGGGACTCGGTGATCTGAAGAAGAGTATCGACAAGCTCGCTAACAAACCTGGTGACCTCTCGGCTAATGACGAGATCCTGGATGCGCTCAAGGAGGGCCTGAAGGGCGTCAGAGCTGATCTCGAAGAGCTTAGGGCCGGCGGCGGGTTTGATGACGAGTTCGCACTGACGCCTTTTAGGAAGAATGGCGATCAACCTTCTAAGCAGCTTGGTCATGGTCATGCTGAGGAGATTAGAAGTCTTCATGCTATGGTTGATAAGCTGGGCAAGAAGGTGGATGCTATGGAGAGTGGTGGTGCCAAAGCTGCTACCTCCAAGGCTGAGCTAGGCGAGGTTGAAGCTTTGCTACGAAAGTTGATCGATTCCGTCGCCTCTCTTTCTGCTCGCGCGCAGCAACAGCAGAAGATCAACCTCTCGCCTCTTGAAGAAACCGTTCGCTCCCTGCAGACTTCGGTTGACACCGCGATTGGAGGACTGCGCAAGTCCATTGATGAGTGGACCAAGGCTAGATCGTCAGGAGCCGCGCCTAAGCAGCCCGAGCCTGAACTACTACCCACCAGTGAACCCACCGATCCGGCTACGAAAGAGGACGTCCAAGCTATTGAGACCATTCTCAGGAATACCAAGGATAGTTTGGATGATTTCGTCAGTGCCCAGCGAGAGCAGGGTGAGAAGGCCAGGAAGGATCATTTTGATCAGTTGGAGGTGCTGCTAGTGGAGACGAAGACCAGTCTTGGTGATTTGTCGAAGCAGGTGGAGTATATGTCCAAGAAGGAGGATGTTTCCGCCCTCAAGTCGCTGCTCACCAAGATGACCACCGCCTTTGACGAAATGAAGACCCGCGAGGAGAAGGAAGACTCTGACAAGCTCACCAAGACTGATCTTGAGGCTGTTGAGGCTGTTTGTCTTGAGGTCAAGTCGCTCCTTTCGTCAAGGCCCGCTGCTACTGATGCGAAGGACTCTACAACAGCCACCGCCAGCCACCCCGACATGGACAGCAACTTCACGACGTTGACCGAGAAACTTGAAGCTCAGGCTGAGGCTTCCACCAAGACAAGCCGAGATATCACCGACCGCGTGTCCGAAGTCAAGTCCCTCATCGAAGAGTTCCATGAAGTCATCAAAGCGAAACTCACTGATGGAGCCAAGGGGGTGGATTCCATTCACAAGGTCTTGGCCCCTATGAGCGAGATCGTCAAGAAGAACGCGACATTACAGGGCGAGCTGATGGAGCTTTGGGGTGGCATGAAGGAGGGTTTCGAGGAGGGGCGCACCACCATCGACAAGGCGAAGACCGATATCGAGACCAAGATTGAGGAGCTCCAGAAGGCGCAGGGCGGTGAGATCAAAGAGGCCGTGATTGCGACCAAGACTCAAGTGGAGGAGCTCAAGGCTGTGCTGGAGCCTCTCAGCGGTTCTGTCACCGAGGCCGTGGAGAAGATGGAGGTTTCGAGCAAGACGGTCTTCGAAAGGGTGGATGAGCTGGTGGGCAAGGCCGATGAGAACCACCTTGATATCAAGGCTGAGCATACCCTTACTCGAGAGCAGGTGCAGGAGATGGCTGGAAAGGTGGATGGCTTGCAGTCTCTCGTTGCTGAGCATCAGCCCAAGGTTGCGGAGAACATGCAAGAGGTGCTTGCACTGGTTGGTCAGCACTTTGAACACTCCAAGACGACAACGGAGGGTCTGCAGACCAAGGTCTTTGACGCCATGCCTACTGTCAATGAGAAGCTTGATAAGCTCGTTGGTCAGACTGCTAAGTTTGCTGTCCTTGAGCAAGTTCATGAGCAAGTCAAGAATACTTCCTCTGAGCTTGCTGGTTTTATCGCCGCTCAGACGCAACGTGCTGTTGAAGAGGACGATAACAAGAAGAAGATTCTGCAGGAGACCACCATTGCTCTTGAGCGCCAGCTGGCTGAGAAGGAAGCAATTGAGGCTCGTCTGGCTGAGCTCAAGGAGGAGGAAGCCCGCGTCAAGGAGCACATCAATGTCACTTTGCGCGAGGAGCAGGATCAGCTCAAGTCCCAGTTCTTGGAGAACCTGCAACAGGAACAGGCTCGTCTAAAGCAGATGAATGAGTCGCTCAAGCAGGAGCAGGAGGAGTTGAAGTCCACTTTCCTGGCTAACTTGGCTGAGGAGGAACATCGCCTCAAGACGCTCAATGAGTCGCTGAGAAAGGAGCATGAGGAGGCTAAGGCGGTGTTCATGGCTGGTCTCAAGGAGGAGGAGACGAGGCTAAAGAAACTTAATGCTTCCCTCAAGGAAGAGCAGGACGTTCTCAAGAAGCAGTTTACTGCCAACCTGGAGGAGGAAAGGGATCGTCTGATGGAGATGAACGTCGCTCTCAAGGAAGAACACGACACCATGAAGAAGACCTTCGCGTCTAACCTCCGCGATGAGCGCGACCGTCTGGTCGAGCTCAATTCCGCCCTCAAAGCCGAGCACGAGTCGCTCAAGCGGAGCTTCCTTGCCGTTCTGAAGGACGAAGAAGCCCGTCTGAAAGAATCCAACAACGCTTTACGGGAAGAACAGCAACTTCTCAAGGATAAGTTCCTCAAGAACCTGCGCGAGGAGGAATCCTTACTGAAAGAAGTCAACGAAGGTCTGCGGCAAGAGCAGAAAGAACTTAGGAGTTCCTTCCTCGCCGCTTTCCAAGAAGAGGAGAGACGGCTGAAAGAAATCAATGCTTCCTTAAGAGAAGAGCAGGAGGAGATGAAGGCCATCTTCCGCGAGGAGCAGGAGAAGCTCAAAGTGGATTTGCTCGCCAACCTGATGGAAGAGGAGTGTCGACTTAAGGAACGCAATGAAGCTTTGAGGAAGGAACATGATAAACTCAAGGAGCAGTTCCTGGCTGATTTGCGCGCTGAGCAGACGGGGATTAAACATGTTCTTGTCGAGTTAAGGTCGGAGCAGGAGGATTTGGTGCGCAAAAAGTCTAGACTGACGGCGGATCTTTCGAGCTTGGATACTGCCCTCCGCTTAAGAAGGGAGGAGCTTCATGAGATGGAAACGAGAGCGGAGACGCTTGAGCGCAGGATTCTGGAGGGGGTCATGGATCACTCACGTTTGTTGCTGATGGCTAAGGGGAAGAGATTCACCACGGGCGTTGGCCGCGAAAGCATGAATCGCAAGCGCGTCCCCTCGCAGATGTCCACCCGCGCTCCCAGCGTCGTTTCCAGAATCGAGTCCAGGCAGCCCACGTCTGCATTGAACATGGCTGCTATCAACGCCAAGACTAGAGCCGCTGGGGCCCCTAAGACGGGATCAGCTTCTAACAGGCGCATTCTCTCCCTCAGTCAAATGGTTAGTGGAGGGTTATCGGGTGGCGGCATCAAGCGCAGCAATAGCGTTAGGAACGGGGCTGGCGGTGGTGGTGTCGCGGCTGCTAAGGCGGCTGTTGCTGCTCATCATGGTGATGCCGGTACTGGTACTTCTTCGAGGCCAAAGGCTGGGGAGAGAAATGGCAGTTGGGTCACTACCTCTTCTCGTTCGACAGTGACAGCTAAAGGGTACGGTGATTTGGCCTCTTCCAAGGACATGGACGATAAAGAGCCCTCCCTGAAAGAGACGGATGATGAGGATGAGGAGGGGTATGATACCGCTACTCCCCCCGTCGACGTTCGTTCTCGTGGGTCTGCTGGGTCAGATGAGGATATGGTCCATGTGGATGATGATGCGCGCACCGAGTCCTCCTCCCGCTACGGCGGTGGCGACGATCACAATGACACAGAGACTGAAGCGGATGAAACAGCTACCCTCCGCCGCTCCTCCCAGGGCACAACAGTCATCACCTCGTCTTCCCGCTCCGGCCGCTCTCCTCCTCGCTCAAACGGTAGCCGTGGCAGCCATGACGAAGACGGCGAGACAGAAAGCCAGTACAGCCATGACCAAGACGACGACTACTCCGACTACGAAACAGGCGACGATAGTGAAGACGGCTCGTGGACTGAGAGGGGTAGTGCCGTCTCGGGCATGAGCGGCACGTCGGGCATGACTGGGACTACGGGCACGAGCAGGACTGCGCCGAGTGTTGGGCCGAGTGCGAGTGTTATGAGTGTTGCTAGCAGCAGGGTTTCTAAAGCGTCCAAGATGTCGAAGGATTCGGCCATCAGTGGTATTCCTAGGGCGAAACCTGTTGGGAGTCCGAAGAAGAGTGGTGGTGGTGGGAAGAAAGCGGCGAAGTGAGGTGAGGTGGATGAGCTGGAAGTCGGGTGTTATGGGTCAGGGAGAGATGGATGGATGGATGGATGAAGGGTGATTGATGGTCCCATGATACCTGCTTTGTTTTTTTCAGTTCCAGGAGGCTTTACTCTAGCTTGATGGATTTGTTTTTGTTGTTTTACTTGTTCGGATTACCTACCTTACTTGGGCTTTTTTTGTACGGATTATGGTATGGGATGGGTGGTCGGTTGTGGTTTTTGCGTACCTTACTGATGCCATCCATGGCTTGATGCCTGCTTGCTTGCTTGCTTGCTTGCTTGCTTATGTTTATGCGACTACCCGGGCACTGAGTTCTTATGGTGCTGATGCTGGAATGATGGCTGGAGGGACGGATGGATATCTGATAGGAAAGGGGTTCGTTCGCTATGGTAGTTTTAGGCTGTCAAATCCAGTTATGTTGCTTCTACGTAAGGTACTTTTCGTGGGACGGGGTGGGTGGGTGGTAACTTGGTGACGGTGTGACTGACTGACTGGGGGTCGAACGAACGCTCCCGTCTATGCAGTCTTTAGTCTGGAATCTAGCACGAATCGTGCTGAATAGAGGCACTCTGTGAAAGCGTGATCCTACAAGAGGTACGACTGCAAGACTAGGAGGCACAAATCAAAGTAATATTAAGTGTAAAGAGGGAAAGGGAAGATGGCGAACGAAGGCATCGCGGATCTGCCAGTCGTCGTCGCCGCCCGCCTTCCCGATTCCGGAAGCTCTAGATAAGATAAGACTGTGCACCTTCGGTTCCATCCGATCTATGTGTCACGGTCTTGCAATTGACTCTACGACCGCCGACCAGTCCTCCAGCAATCTGGTCCCGTCCAGCCGTGCCATGCATGACACACCCAACTCCACTGAGTGGTCGTTGATAAGGTAAAGATGTGGCCTAGGTATAGTGATAGATATGTGCGCATTTGTTAAAGCTGTTGAAGCTGAAGCCATTCACATGTCTTGGCATTCTTGGCATTAGTATAGTGGATACGACTAGATCCACACATGGCTAGGTACGTACCTTACCCTGTATATAAGTCGGACTTGTATGGTCGTTCTTTTTATCCTTTGTTGCTCTGTTCTTTGATTAATTAAGATATTGACTACTGCGTTAATTGTCTTACGTGATTACCTCCTTCGTATAGTTCAACATTTTCTTCACATGTCGTATTCATCTTAGTGAACTATGGAAGACTTCTACATGTACCGACCGAGACAGGAGCTTCAATTCTTTGCAGCCAGTCTTACTGTCTGTCAGAGATGCACGAAACACGTCACTGAGTTAGGGGGACTCGTGATCAGTGATGAAAATAGATAGATGACTGGGCCATGAATTGATGAGGATGATGAGGATGATGCTCCGGATTGACTCGATTGACTCCTCGTCCGACTCTGCCTGGCTACCTAAACTAATGTACATGTTGCCTTGGGTCATCGAGCCAATCTCGTTGCGACCCGTAACGTAAGCCTGCATGGTGTGACTCGCTCGACCTTGGGTTCCAGTTTGTCGAAGTCAGGAGTAAGTGGGAGGGAACATTGGGATTGAATTGAGCCCGCCCCGACGTGTGGGATCTGGTCGAACGCTCCGTGCATGCGGCCTTAGCACTTATCAAGATGAATAGTGACACTCCAATGGTCCTTCATAAAGAGACGGCCCATAATGTGATAATTGTGCTCTTCGTCATTTGGGTCGCCCTTGTTGCACCGATCCACGATGATCTCAGCGGCCTCGGCAATGGTGCTGTACCCAGGGAGCTCCTTTGAGTTCATAGGGTCCTGAGAGGAAAGAGACCTAGGTGTCAGTCCAGCCTGTAACCCAATCAAGGACATGATGACATACCTCGTTGCACCAGATAATGGCTGAATTCCATGAGCAGCTGACGCGGTCGCAGATTCCCGGACCGAGCTCCGGATTGTGGCCAGATACGGTTTCTTTGAGGTATTGAATGCCCTCTTTGATCTGGGCCCTCCAGGTTTCGTGCTTAACGTCTACCCCAGTTTTCCACCACTCGTCAAAGCAATCCACCCTGTCAACATCCACGAAACTCGACCGACGCTCGGGCTGGAGCATCGTGGACGAGGACGTAGCATTTCTCCATGCGGCGGCCGCAGATGTTCTTCCTGGAAGCGCGCTGGCAGGAAGGATCTGTTAAAAAAAAAAAAAAAAAAAAAAAAAAAAAAGAGTGAGAAATTGTGTTGGTGCGAATTCGCGCCAAAGAGCATAACTCTCAATAATCTCTCTGGTTGATTCCTGGCGTGGGTAGCTTACCTGCAGTATGGCGAAAACGCCTCCGACGACGATGTTGGAGAGAAGCATGATGGTATAATGTACTAGTGAGAGAGGTGTCGAAGTTTATTGAGTGTACGATAACACGAGGGTAGTAGATAGGTAAGGTTGAAAGATATTGTATTGGGATGAAGAATAGAAGAAGAGAAATAACGAAAAGGAGGGGGGAAGGCCTGGCTTTATACCTACCTACTGCCACTCTGCCAGATACAATTGTTGAGGACATCTACATGTTTGGATTGATATGCATGCATGCATGTTTTATTTCAGCACATTGCCGTACGGAACCAAGATTTTTGTGTCTACATCTCCGTATTGCACATGGTGTTGAGTGCTTGAAACCTTGATGGTGGCAGTGTTGACCAGTGTTGGAAACAAGTTAAATCAAGTCAAGTAGGGGGTTAACCGTCCGAGGGGGAAGACAAGATGAAGGCGAGACCGGCTGAGAGAGAATTTTGGATGCCGGTGGTATGGAGGCGGATGACGATATTCAAGGGAAAAAGAAACAACCTAAGGAAGACGGTCACTCCAAATTCTGACGAGTAATGGGAGAACCCAAAAAAAAAAAAAAAAAAAAAAAAAAAAAAAAAAAAAAACAAAACGGCCGGCATGGGGGGATAAACGCGGGCCAAAACGGGAAATTTAACGTGGTGGGGCCCATTTTGGGTTTTGGTGCGGCCAGCGGGCCGGGTACTGTGAGCC
>MU859216.1:0-19707 GCA_033297205.1 Pseudoneurospora amorphoporcata | reverse complement strand
AAAAACACCCCACCCCAACCCCGACACCCAAAATTCCGCCCATTCATGGGAACCCCAAAAAAAAAAAAAAAAAAAAAAAAAAAAAAAAAAAAAAAAGCAATCGGCCGTCATGGCGGGAGAAACGAGGGACACTCAGGGAAAGTACCTCTGGTGTCTCCACTGTTGCTTGATGTTCCTGCCTCCGGTCCTGCTACTGTACTGCCACCCGCTTCTTCCTTCGTGGTAACCAGCCACTGCAATGCCCGGGCTGCGGCGGGGCCTGCCTTCTGCCCGCCCGCGTCAGCTCCGGACTCCGGACCTAACGCGAGGTGGCCACTCCGTAAATCCGCCGCAGCTGCAACCGCCGACAACTCCGACTTCAGGGAGTATTTCCTTCCACGGAATCGGGCATCACCACTGCAGTCTCAGCACCACCTCGCTGGGACCATCCATCCCGCCTCACAAAAGCGCAACTTGCGACAAACATGGACCGAAGAATATTCCGATTCTTCACACGACGACTACGACGTCTGGTGGTAGTGGCGGCGAAGTTACCCCGATGACACACACTCTGTTCAACAGCACAAGAGGAAGTGTCACTGCCTCTACACAATAGAGGTAAAAGGGATTCACGATTCAGCAGCAGAATTGGTAGCATGACACTTTGCTATAACTTGCCAGAGCATTTGCTTATCTGATGAGGCGTTACGTAACGTACTAATGTATGAACTTAGAGGTAGTCATCCAGTCCAGTCCAGTCCAGTCCAGTCCTTAGTCTAATAACCCAAGGTAGAAGGTACAGGTACACTACATGTATAAAATCAACCCAACCCAATGCGGTCGGTCTGTCTTCCTCCAACACCTATTCCATCTCACACTCTTGAAGTAAGGTAAGGTAGGTAGGTATCCGTCCTCACTCCTAGGTAGGTATCCCGACTCCCCAAGCAAATGGCAAAAATGTTAATACCATACTAGGTACTTTCCTCCAAATTCCATCTCAAAGACTCAAACTCCCATATGCATTTCAACCTCCTCTATTCCTCCTCCTCTACTCCTCCTCCACCACCACCACCATCAGATCAAACAGACCGGCCATGGGTCTTCTTGTCCTGCTTCTTCTTCTTCTCCTTGTGCTGCAACCGCAAGCCATGAGTACCAGCAACCCAATGGGCGGCCGCGCGGCGGTGCATGGGCGAAATCTCCCACTTCTTGAGCATCTCCTTCCAGGCTTGGGATTTGGCGGTTTTGGAGCCATGCGGGAACTTCTTCTTCTCCTTGGGTTGGGCCAGTTGGGGGCGACGGACGGCGGGCACAGCGGGAATGGCTGGCATGATGTGCTCAACGGGCAAGACGGGCATGACGGGCATGACGGGCTCAACGGGCTCAACGGGCTCAACGGGCATGACGGGCTCAACGGGCATGACGGACATGACGGGCTGCTGGTGGACCTCATGCTGAAACTAAAGTAGTGGTGATTCTGTTAGTGCACTGCTTGTCTCTGATTTTGCTTACTTCAAGGATGGACGGACTGCACTGATGGTAGGGAGGAGGGATGGATGAGCACTACTTACCATGTTCTCAGCAGAATCCAGTTCCTCGTCCTCGTCAGAGTCCATATCCTCGTCTTCCATATCCTCATCCTCATCAGTGAAGTGCACGTCCTCGCCCCAAACAAAACCCTCGTTGAGGAAATCGCGCACTTCGTAGTAACTTTCAGTGGTCCAGTTTTCAGTGGTCCAGACTTCGTCGGAGTCCAATTCGAATACAAAACCACGAGAGTGGTGGGGAGGAGGCGAGCCGGGCAGACGGAGGGGCTGATACTCGTCCTAGGTAAAATCAACTCGGTTAGTAAACGTACCTTACTGTACTTGGCTCAGCTCTGTCTCAAGGATGGGGGTATGGACAATTACTTACCATGTCCTCGTCCTGAGCGGGGGGGACGGGCTGCTCAAAGTTGTTGACAGGAGGGAAGGCGAGCTCGGGTTCCTGGATGCCGACGGCAGGACCGAAGTCGGGAAGGGGAGGCATGCCGAGTTGTTCAGGGGCAGCGGGCTGCTGATAGACCTGGGGAGGCTACAATATCGATTTATGTTGGTATAGGTTGCTTAAACGGATGGAAAGGAGGGCAATCATGTTCATTACTTACCAAAGTCTGTCCGGTGACAGGGTCGTAGTAGACAACTCGACAGCCGCCATCAAAGGCAAAGTTCTGCGCGATCCAATCCGACATTGTGAGGATGGGATTCAACTGAAGTAGGGTAGATGAAGTTGTTGGTATGCGCGTGTTAGATGTATTTGCTCTTCGAAGGTCGATGTCGATGTTGGAAGGTCGATGTTCAAGGCAAGTTTAAAAGTTGCGAGCTGCCGGCCAGGAAGGACGAGATTTATCATGTCCAATTGAACAGTCGCCAATTCCACATTCACTTGATGGGTGGGCCTGTTGTTGCGCACCTGTGCAATTAATGGTTTTCATCGGATGTTCATGGACAATAGGTACCTTACCCTGCTCACAATAGCAGGCCGGTGTTCAGGTTATTGGATCTAGGTACATCTAGTAAGTGAGGAGGACTTGAACAATACAAGCGAACCTTGAATGTGTGTCTTGTTCTCCCTCGGCCTCACCGTCGTTTCACCAGGTGAATGGATATTCAAAATGGCTGTCGATCGCCGAATTTGTTCCCCTCATCGTCGGAAGCGACGTCCACTTCAACGATGTGTCTGTTTTCCGGGGCTCCGTTATGGCAAACGCTGACGATGATAGTAAGACTGTCTACATCAAGACCGTCACCCGCATTGAGATAGATCGGAGCGTACCTTGAGTTGCGCCGTACTCGACCTTGCTCGAGAAACGGTCGTTCTGTTATATACGATTCGATTCTCCTGAAGACCGGATGAAATCTCGCCGTCCTCGAAATTTGTTGAGCGCCAACCCCCCCTCTGCCCCGCGTCCTATTGTATTTCTATTTCCCCATGCTATTGTGCTCCTCTCGTCAAAATTCAGATGAAAATATACCCGTCCATACGTGAATGTGGATTTGAATAAGTGACCACCGAGGAACCTTGGGGTGAAAATGATGGCAGGTGGCTGGCAGGTAGGTTTACTCCCGTCAGGGTCGTCTCTTCTACCCTCCCATTCACAAGTATAAAATCTCGTCTCCTTCACTCAAGACATGGAGCTGGACTCGAATTGCTTTTTTGAAGGGACAGCAAGTCAAACAGACACCACATCACACCTTTCTCTCCCAAAACCAATTTTAACATTAGCAAAATGGCATCCACCACAACCAACACCACCATGACCGGCATGCCCTGGCTCAACCGCGACGCCATCATCGCCATCCCCGCTCCGCGCTACTCGCCGGAGCTGGATGCAGATGGCAAGCCCATCTATTCTTTTTCCTCTGGTGTTGCTGCTGCGCAGAACGAGGTAAGCACACTCATCACATTCTTCTCACCTATGTCTCCTTCCGGGTCTGGTCATTTCCGCAAACAGTGCAACAGAATCAAAAAGGAAGCTAACTTCGCCCATCAATTCTATTGTACAGAAGCATCCTGACCTCCTCGCCGCTCTCCGCGCCCGCAAGGCTGCTCGCGCCACCGCCGCCGCCGCCACCACCATCTCCGCTGCTTCTCCCAAGAAGAAGAAGACCGTCGGCCCCAACAGCAGCAACCCGCGCCCCGTTTTCTTCCCCGGCTGTATGCCCGGCTCCGTCCCCGGCCGCGTCCTCTGGCGCCGATGCCTCGACCATTTTGCTGCCCGCCGTGCTGAGCTCAAGACTGGCAAGAAGGGTCGTGGCGGAAGCGGAAGCGGTCGCGGTCGCCCGCCCAAGCACATTCGCGAACAGAACAGGGAGAAGGACGAGGTGCTGGCGGAGAAGCAGTGCACTTTTGTTGCCAAGAATTGTTCGGAGGTTAATAAGTTTGGTGAGATTAAGAATAAGGAGGAGGAGGAGGAGGAGAGGAAGATGAGGGAGATGGAGGAGGCGAGTGTTGCGAGGTTTCAGAGGTTTTGGTAGGAGCTAGAGGGGGAGGTATCAGTCCGGGGATGGGGATGCGGTAGGGAGGATGAAATGAAGATTGATAACTGGATGATTACCTAACGAGTAACGAGTGACAAGCAACGAGATTTTGCAATTGACAGAATGCTTTATCCAATTGACAAAACGCAGCAGTGTCTCGACTGCATGTGACTCGGTAGTAAGGTACCTCCTCTCCTGCAATATCGCAGAAGTGCCCGCGGGAAGGAACATTCTGCAATCTGCATCCGATTCCGGAGAACGTACCTACCTGCACACATGTACTTACAACGAGGGTTCCCCTCATTATCCCACACCAGGGGATACGAGCACGGTATGCCCTCCAAGGTGCTAGAGGCCAAGAAGGAGGGGTACCATTTGACCCATTACGGCGTCCTGGCCCAGTGCCCCCTCCCGTTCCTATCCTCGCGGACAGGGCCTTGACCAAAGCGGTCATTCTCGCTCTCGAAAGTGTCCTCTCGAGTATATTGTGGACCATGCACCCCGTGGAGGACCCAAAACGGCCATATATGAATTTGGTCTGTCATTCGCGCTGGCCTCTCGCGGATCTCGATTGGACTGGATTGTGTTCGCATAGCTGTCTTACGGAGACACCTAGGGGGTGCATAGTCCACCTGACAGTCAAACAAAATCAACAAATTCACGACCACAATTCGTTCCTCGAACTCAGTCCTGCCTCTGAACCACCAACACCAACACCAACCCACCTTTACCTGGAAATCCATCCCCATTCTTTACCTGTCCTCAAACACCAACAAAGGCACCGCCCTCGCCATGTTCCTCCTGCGAGCCTCAGCTACAGTGATTTCGACATCGCCACAGCTAGACCTCCCGTCGTAGTTCGATAAATGACACCCTCTCTCCCCGCTGCCACCTCGTCTTCTGCTCTCCAACCTCAAGATAGCAGCTCCAAGTCAGTATATTCATTCCTATTACCTGACGATAGAACACCCACACTAACATGCATCACGGGATAGGCATCGAGCCACTACTAGAATCACAACCAGAACCCGAACCACAAACACCACCATCACAATCACCAGCAGCACCAGCAGCACCAGCAGCACCAGCAGAAGCAGCAGCACCAGCAATGGCTCCTGTTCCACCTGCCGTTCCCGCCGCAGGTGTCGACCTTTTTGGCAAGGTCACGGTTGGGGTAGCTGGGGTGGTGGGCGCCGCGTGGGTGGGCACACAAATCTGGTCGAAATGTTGGGGGACAAGCTGGACCGGAAAGCTGAGCTGAACTGAGCAAGTTCAATTATACACCACGACAAAGCCGACACATAGGTCTATACTAACGCATTTTCAGTCGGAACCACGAACGCACACACACACACACACACGCATACAACCACAACAACAACAAAAACAACACAGGTCTCTCGATACGGCCCAGACCATGATGCTGTGCATGCTTCTGTCGCGGTTCTTGCCCTGGCCGTCACCATCTATCCCGGATGATTGGGGTAGGCAGAAAACATATTTAGGTATATACCAACCGTAAAGGAGAAGAAACGTTTTAGATTTTAGAATTGATATTATTTTCACCTCTTACTTGCTTTGCTTCAGTTACTTTGCTTGCTTGCTTGTTTGCTTGCTTGCTTGCTTGATCGGTGTGTGTCTGTGATGTGCTGCGCTGTAAGAGCAAATACCCAAGCTTTGTTTGCATTGCTAAGGTAGGTAGGTAGGTTTCTTGCATACCTCTACCTTATACGACCCTCACCACAACACCACTGTTTTTCCACGCTCTTCAATTTGCCGCCATCGTCATCCCTGGACCCCCTGGTTCTACCGACTGAAGATATGGACTTTCGAGATTTCGTTGATGATTTGGACTTAAAGCCTACCTATGAAGCATCCGGTCTAAGATCATTCAAGTGGGCACTCTCCACCACTCTCCCCTCTTTGTAAAGCTACCGTTATCAGATACATAAGCTACCTTACAGGTACCATTAGCCACTACACCTCCGATCCTACACCGCATGGCGTCGGACCGGCTACTAACTACACTTCCGCGCAAACTAAACTGCAAAGGCGTGTCCAAAGCCTCCATTGTCAGCCTGTGTGAATGTTACCTAGTATGGTACCTACGATACTTGATGCGCGATGCGTGATGCACAGTTGGCGATGCCGATGCGCACCTTATTTCCATGCACGATGCTCAAAAGTCTAGACAAAAAAACCTCCCCTCTCGAATGTCGGCCAATTTCGGCCACGCAACTTTCGGCCGCACTTCCTGCCACTTCAATAACATATTACATGATCCAGACATATATACTCCCTCTAAAATATCCATAAACCGAGTTATGCAACGATCGTGTTGGTTGTGGTGGAGATATTGATGAGTGTCTCGGTAGAGGTAAGGTAGCGTAGGCCGAAGAGCCGTTCGTTAGGTACGAATGGGTGCACGGACGTAACGGTTATCTAGACTAGTGCTACTCTGACGATATAACATGACATGATGACTTCTTGTTCTGGTGGGTTCTTCTAATTGACATGTTTTAGTATTTATTCTCTTATTTCGTGAATGCCAGCACATACCATGCCGTGTGATGTTCATCTAAATATCTTCCTTCCGTCCAGTCTCGGCGCTGCCATGAGCCTCTATAAGCCTTTCTTTCTATCATCCATTTCACCCTGCGGTGGGCCTGTTCCCATTATGTCTTCTTCTTCGACCAGTCTTTGCCCTGGTTCCAGACCCAGTGTGGTATCTATCCCATGATCCATCCCATGACCATGACCCATGCGTTCTATCGTATCCACTTATCGTACATAAACCCATCTGTCCCAATTAAGTAGGTAATATAATAACACAAACATCAACATGAACGTGAAGCTCCAGCATCTAAAACCGCAAATTCTCCCACCGATTCCTTTCCTTCTTACTCCCGCTTCTGCTCCGGCTTTGGCTCCGTTCCTCGTCCCTCTGACTCGGCAAAGACTGAGCCCACTGAGTTAATGAATCGGGAGGATGACTCATTGATCTCATCCTCGCCGGCTTCGGTCGTTCCGGTTGCGGGGGTCTCTAACCAGCCGCTGGAGGAGGAGGAGGAGGAACCGGACGAGCAGGGATGTTGCTACCAGGGTGATGCTCTCGATTCTATCTCTGTTCCTGGTCCTGAGGGGTTTGTGTCTGCGTCAAGTCAGACCCCGTCACTGCGGCCGCCGCTTGTTGGGGAAGGTTCCCTGGGAGCTGTGCTTGTGGAGCTTGTGGTGGTTGTCCTTGCTGCTGGGCTTGCTGCTGGGCTTGTGACTGTGGCTGCCCTTGCTGTGTATACCCTTGAGTCTGCCCTTGAGGAACAACAGCAGCAGCAGTAGCTGTTGTCGGCCTGCTGAATCCCGCCGCGGTTGGGTTGGACATGCTAGCCCCTCGGGGTCTCGCACCGACCGGTCCTCCTGTACCACTGGTCCCACTTGGTATGGATGCTGGACTCAGTGTGATAGGCGACGGAGTGGGCAAGCTCTGCACTGGTGGGATTGTTGTGGCGGTTGCGCCGGGGGTGGTGTAGACCGGCTCAGGAGCCTGTGGTTGCTGCGCATGGGGAGACAAAGTCGACTGGCCCGCGTACAGCCCGCCACTGACGATGGGCGAACTAGGGCTCATCGCTTGTTGCTGTTGCTGCTGCTGTGTGGCATAAGCGGCGCCGGCGTACTGGGTCATGCTCGGCCCTGGTTGTCCTTGTCCGGCGTATCCCTGGCCAGTGTAGAGATCGGGGCTGAAGCCGGCTTCGCCTCGCTCGACGTCAAACGAAAGGTTGGAACGGCGACCGGTGTTGGGGCTGCGAATGCTGCCGGTGTTAGGGCTGCGAATGCTGCCTCGGCCACCGCCGACCGAGGGACGAGTAACGTGCACGCTTAGAGACCTATTCCCTAGCGGCATGGGTGGCAGTCCGTCGCCGGGCTTTCTACGGCCGCGCTGGGACTCACGGGGGCTCAAGTAATTCCTGCGGGCCATGGAAGATGAATCATCGGCCTTGGCGCGGCCGACGGGAGAGTTGTCACGAGAACGCAGGGTGACCCTGTCGTAACCCCAATCGTCCAGAGCCTCGGTGACGGGATCGGAGGCGTTGATGTTGGCTACTGCCTGTTTCTCGGCATCAATCTTGCTGGTTCCTGTGATGCCGCTGCCCGGAGTGCGGACATCCTCCTCCTGGTGCAGCTTGGTAACCATCTTGGCCGCCTCCTTATCCTTATCCGCCTTTTCTCTGGCCATGGCAGCAAACTCATCCGTTACAGCGACAGAGTAAGCGGGGTTGGTAGGACCGCCCAACACCTCGCCACCGCCACCGGGAGCGTTGATGGGAACCGCTTTGAGGGCCAAAGCCAGGGCGCACATGAACTTGGAGCGACGGGTGCAGCGAACGGCCTCGTTGTGCCAGTTGGACTTGTGCTTGATTTGGATCTTAAGCGTCATCTTGTCCAAGTTGCCGACGTCGTTGATCATGATGGCGATGTCGGGCTGGAAGTCGCGGCTGTTTTCGGGGGAGCGGACAAACTTTTCGAGTTCGAGGCGGAGGAGCTCGATCTCTTCGAACGAGGTATCGAAGGAGACGGCAACGTCGACGGTTTCCTTCATGGCCTTGGATCTCGTGACGTTTTCGATCCAGAGGTTGTTGAGTTGAATATTGGGGACCTACAACTGTTAGAAAAGGTGAATATGCAGACAAAGAGGGGGAAAGGACACACCTGAACGACCTGCATCTTGTCGATGCGGGTAAACACGGTGTAGAGCAGAGAAATCTTCTCAACGATAAGCTGCTGGAACTCGGGACCCTTGATATCGACACGATCGCCGACATCATACGGATGCTTGACGAACAGGAAAATGCAAGAGCCCAAGAACTCCTGCGTGGTAACGGCAAAAACGAACGACAGCGACAAAAGCGTGGTACCAGCCGTAGCCAGGGTCGTCACAAAGCTGCTCTGGAACACGACCAAGAAGATGATGATGACAATAATCAGCACCACAAACAGCAGGACCTTATCAAACACGGTCAAGGCCTGACTGATGTCCTTCATGCTGTGCGCGATTGCCTTTCTCTCCTTACCGATGTCGACAACCTTGCGGATCATCTCGTCGAGACTGATGTCGCCGTTCTGATCGGCATCGATGGCGTGGAAACACTCCTCGGCCTCTTCGCGGTGGTGGTCGCCCAGCACTTCGATGATATCGTCCAGCAGCAGGGCCTCCTCGCCTTCGGCAGCGAAAGACATCCAGATACGGCGAGCCATGGCCTCGGAGCTGCGGACCTTTTCGAGGGCTTCGATGACGATGGAGTGGGCGGACGTGGGGTTGAAGACGTTCTTGCCGGTGATTTCCGAGGCAATGTTGCCGAACACGGAGGTGATCTTGTCGCCGATGCGGCCGACGTCGCCGACGAGGCGCATAGGGGTGCTGGTGCCTCCGCGCGCCTTCTCGGCCCTGTCGCGCATAAGGAGGGCGTTGATACTATCACTGATGACGTAGTCCTCGTCGACAAACTCGGGGCAGTACATGGGGAACAATGTCCTCGAGGCATCGTAAAGAAGACCCAGGAGGTAGATGTCGCGCTTGGAGTCCTGGATGCGGTTGGCGAAGGAGCGTTGGTGGTACGAGATGCTGATGAGCTGAACAATGGCCTTTTCTGCGAGCAAAACTCCCAAGGAGATGAAGACGGACAAGAGGATGCGCTTGATGGTGTGGACCCATTCGAGGCTGTCGTCTGTGAAGCGGAACTTGAAGACGAGCCAGGAAGCCAGTGACCAGAGAAACAGGGAGAGGTTAATCTCCAACGCGGCCAGCACGTTGGCGTACTTGCGAGTTCCAGCGCTGACGACGCCGCAGAGGAACATGAAGACGGAGGGCAGAACGTGGGCGACTAGCTTGGCGGTCCATAGCGACAGCCACGAGATTTCGATCCAGAGGAAGAGCCAGAAGAGGGTGTAGTTTTCCTTGTCGTCGTCGCTGGTGCCAAGCTGGATATTATCAACATTGCCGGTGAAGGGCAAGACGAAGAGGGGGATGGCGAGCAGGAAGGCGATGGGGATGATGTAGATGAGATAGCGAGTGACGAAGGGGAAGCTGACGATCTTGCGGTAGAGGCGACCCAACGCGTTGAACTTCTTTTCTTCACTCATGTTGGTGCCGGGCCGGCTGAGATCTCGCACACGTCGCCGTCCAGAAGGGCCAGCCTGGCGGCGGCTAGACTTGCTGGACTTGTGAAAGAGGCCATGCTTCTCGGTGTGGGAGGACTCGACGGTGCCCTGAGTGTTGGAGAGAGTCTGGTCGACCTTTCTGGCGCCGGTCGAGGAGGCGGTTGTGGCATTGGTGCGAACGGGTTGCAGTGGTATATCGTTGGGTTCCATCATGTCGTCGACGTCTGATCCAGGACTGGATGGGATATGGCGGAAGCCTCGGTGACCCGTTGGCGACCTGGGACTTCTTAAGGACATAGCTGAAGAAGTTCAGGGTCCCGATGCTAGTGGAGATGTCTGTTTGGTTGGAGGTGTGTGTATACTTAGTATATTGCGTAAGGGAGGTGGGTCAAGCTCGTTGTCGATGGTTTGGTGGAGACGGGAATTGGATGACAGGCGGTGAAGTGGAGAAGATGGCCGGAGTTAAGCCAGTCTGTCAAAAGCTTGTGTGTGTCTTGAGGTGGTCCTGATGGATCGGATCGGATCTGAGGACAAAGAACCTTGAGAGAGACAAAGAATAGGTATGTGATTGGTGACAATGCACCGAGTTGCCCAAGGCTGAATGAATGTGGAGCGTGATAAACGATTGATGTATTACTAGGTTACCTCTGTTCGTCGCCGTGTCTAGGAGAGGTAATACGGAGACGATAATGGTTGTAAAGAAGGGAAGGGAAACTGGAAAGAGAGTGGGGGTTTGGAAGTGGGAGGACCTGAGTACAATAGGAAAATGGAGGGGATCTCGAGGGACTTTTTAATTCCATGGATGTTGAGATTCAAACTTTTTCACAGAGATTGAGAAATCAAATTGTCGAATACTGATACTGTACTACTGTACCGTGTCAGTTCTGTGGAAGTGGCAGAAAGAGGAGTGAATGCGCCTTCCCGGCATGGCATGTTTGGGGTTGACAGCCGGAGACTCTGATGCCGGCGGGGATGCTATTCCCACTGTGGGCCCGTATCCAACTTTCCTCGGGCGTCTGCTTTGGGATTAGCTGCCCTCTTGAATTTTCAGGGGTGCAGCAGACTCCTGTGGATCTTTTCCCGCGGGGTTCAGCCACTAAAAGCCCACACCCGGCTAGTGGCATCTTTTCCCTGTTTCACGATAACAGATCGACCCCGATTTGTCTCGGCCGGTGTGTGTGATTGGCCATGTGCCTTTTTTCTTTCTTTCCTGTGGTTGTTCGGGGTCCACACCTCCATCAGCCTGCGTTTTCTTTTTTCGAACTTGTCGCATGCCAGTCAGTGTTTTTGTTGACATTCTTTTTGCATTCCGCGGTGTGTTGTGTGTGTCTTGTGTTTCATAGTGGTATCGATCCATCGAGTACCTCTATGCAAAGGGTGGCAGATGCAAGTTCATCCTGTGTTTTTGTATTGCAGCTTCAAATTGGCTTGCGGAGTCCGACCTGACATGACTCTATCTGTGAATAGATAAGGTACCACAACATTGTGTCTGTCAAAGGAATAGACAAACGGTCAACAGTCGACAAGTCAACGCTTCACTTTTGACCTGACCTGCCGAAGCCTTTTTCGCAAACAAACTG
The DNA here is from genome assembly GCA_033297205.1 of Pseudoneurospora amorphoporcata. Taxonomy (NCBI): domain Eukaryota; kingdom Fungi; phylum Ascomycota; class Sordariomycetes; order Sordariales; family Sordariaceae; genus Pseudoneurospora; species Pseudoneurospora amorphoporcata. The sequence goes on along the minus strand of MU859216.1, from coordinate 7,976 downwards.
CTACTGCCTGCCCCTGACACTGTTGCCAGCTGCCAGCTGCCAACGGAATTGGAATTGCGATCATCACTGGGGCATCCTCTTCAGTTTGTCCTACGTCACAACCCCGTGCCGCTATCCGGTGATATTTGATAGGTGCGTTAGTCAGTCAATAATACCCCATCCTTCCTCTGCATCCGAGATTTCGATCTGATCCTAACGGACATCTTGGGCACACTGACCTTTTGCCGCTTTCCGTTCTGAGGATCGGGTGGATCATCCGAAGCACCGGTTCCGATCAATCCAGTGTCTTTTCAGGGACGGAGAATGGAACTCTACGGGGCCGTGATCCACGCCGTGTGTTGTGAAAAAGAGACCGGCGTCGGAGCAGAGTTCGGTTTTGGGAAAGGAAGACCCCTGTCATATGGAAACATGTGCTTTGGAATTTCGGCCATCTCTCTGGATCTTTCTGGATCTGTCAAGGAAAGCCGAGACGTGCAGTGCTGGAGATCGTTCCAAATGGATTTGATGCACTGCATTCTGGCCGTCTTGGCGTGGATCATAAGGGGGTTCTGTTAAGGCGTCTTTTTGTCAATTGCTACCGTGATGGCATTCAGAGGTGTCGTTGACCGGTTGAAGCCGTCTTCTGCCGTCCCCGTGTCGAGGCTGAAGGATGAGTCGACACTCATTGAATATGACGTCAGAGTAGCCATCGTGAGCTGTGCAGTGGTCCAATCAGTCGGTTGCGGTCGTGGTGCGCTATCGTCGCTTCAGTTCGCTAGAATTGATTAAAGACGCTCGGACCACTTGCCCGTGGCTGACGACGGCTGACAAGAGCCTCAAGTCTCAAAGAAACAATCGACTTGCCTTTGCCAGATTACAGCTTGTGACTTTTATTCAAGGCCTCGAAGCGCTCAAGGTGATTGTTACACGTAATGTTACCGTAACTATTACGGCCGCATCTCCTCCACTTGATTTTCCCCGCGATAAGGTCCATGTCCCGATAACCTCGATGGTCGCATTCAACATTCGCTTATCTCGTCTACGTCAGACCACTCCTCCAGCTCCTCTGCGACGGAAATGCCTCTTTTCTAGACTCCTACCTATCCATCGCCCACAATGAGACCGTCGCGACTGGCCATGCGGCCCTATACCTGTCCCCTCCAATGCCTCACCCGAACACGCCCCGTCTTCCCATCCCGAGCGTCCACTCTTCGACTTACACAAACACCGCGGATTGCTTCCCTCCACAACAGCTCCCGATTCCTCCAACAAGACCAAATCACAGCTGCCTCTCGACCAAGCATAGCCCCCAAGCCCGTCGTCGACATCAAGCACATCCGCCAAAACCCCGACCTCTACGCCCAGAACTGCATCGAGCGCAACTATCACCAACAAGCCACCTACCCACACCGTATCAACGACCTGCACGCCCAGTGGCAAGCCAAACAGCGGGAGGCTCGTTCCCTCCGTGAGCGCTCCAACATCCTGCGCCGCCAGCTCATCGACCCGGGCTCCATCCGCGACGAAAACGCCGACACCATCGCCGCCGGCACCCAGCTCCTAACGAGGGACGAACTCATCACCGAGGCGCGCAAGCTCAAGGCCCTCCTCTCGGCCATCGAAGCCGAAGAAACCCGCATCCTCTCCGAGATCGAAGTCCTGGCTTTATCCATCCCCAACCTCACCTCGGCCGAATCCCCGCGGGGCCCCGAACCCCAAGTTCTGTCGTTGATCAACGAACACCCCGAACCCGTGCCCTCGGCCTCGGACCGCGTCTGGCGTTCCCACGTGCACATCGGCAGCGAGCTCGGCCTCCTCGACTTTGCCTCCGCCGGCACCACCTCCGGCTGGGGGTGGTACTTCCTCCTCGACGAAGCCGCGCAGCTCGAACAGGCTTTGATCGGCTACGCCCTCGACCTGGCCGTGCGTTCCGGGTGGCGCCAAGTATCTCCCCCGTCCATCGTCTACTCGCACATGGCTTCAGCCTGCGGGTTCCAGCCGCGCGACCAGAACGGCGAAACGCAGATCTACACGTTATCCCAGTCACCCGATGACGCGGCCCGTGGAAAGCCCGAGCTCTCACTAGCCGGCACCTCGGAGATCCCGTTGGCCGGGATGCACGCCAACAAGACGCTGCTCTGCCCCGGCGACATGTCGGAATGTTCTCCGCTCAAATACGTTGCCGTATCGCGGTGCTACCGCGCCGAGGCCGGCTCGCGGGGGCTCGAAACAAAGGGTTTGTATCGCGTGCACGAGTTCACCAAGGTGGAGCTCTTCGGGTGGACGTACCCCTCTTTGGCCGCGGCTTCCGAGGTGTTCAACGAGATCGTCGACTTGCAAACCGACCTTTTGTCGTCCCTGGGTCTGCACTGCCGCGTGCTGGAAATGCCTACGCACGATCTCGGCGCGTCAGCCGCGCGCAAGATTGACATCGAGGCCTTTTTCCCTAGCAGAAGGGAACGGAACGACGGATGGGGCGAGGTCACGAGCGCGAGCATCTGTACTGATTATCAGGCTAGAAGACTGGCGACGAGACTCAAGGGCGAGGATGGGAAGATGATTGAGGGGGGTTATCCGTTCACGGTGAATGGTACGGCTATGGCGGTGCCGAGAGTCGTGGCGGCCTTGTTGGAGAATGGGTGGGATGAGGAGACAATGACGGTGAGCATTCCGGAGGTGTTGAGGGGGTGGATGGGTGGGAGGGAGAGGATTGGGCCGAGGAAGATGAAGAGTCAAAAGGGGTTGGGGGTTGGTGTTTAGTAGACAGCTTGAGTAGGGGATAAAGGAGTTGGTGGGAGTGGTGTCGTTCGCATCATTCTTTTGACAAGGAAAGCATGTTAATGGAGTATGGTGTACTTTTTTGTATCCCCTATCTCGTTTACTGTCCAAGATACCTACTGTTGTGCTGCCTCCGGCGGGCCCATACAGGAAGGGCGGGGGACCTCGCTTCGCCCGACACAAGGACTGGATTACGGATGTTGATCTGCTGTCTGCCTGCCACAGAAAGAGAGGTATGTCACCAACTATCCTGTTTTGAAACTCCATCCTACGCTGACACACTTTTTAGGAGTGGATGAAACCGGGCTAAAAGCGACCGATATCCAAGAGCTCTTTGGAGCATGGAGTTGCACAGAGAGAGTATGTTGGGTTGGGTATAGGGTTAAGGATGAAAACCTCCAATCACCCCACCCCCTCAAGACTCAAACTCGTCGTCCCTGGCTATCCCCTCCTTCCCCCATCACCCGAGCGGGAGATAATGTCCCAGGCGTTGGGCATCGCGCGCATGAACCTTCCCTGCCTATCGTCGCAAAGAACCCAGGGCAGGAGCAATTTCAGCCGCTGTCAGTCACCCTACTTTTCCAAGAGGGAAGGACATATCAGGCGCGTGTTCTTTCCATTTCTAGAGCTCGAGTCCACCAGATCTTGTCCCAAACATACCTCTAGGTAGGCATAAATATCCCCCCTTCCTAATGGCACGGCGCACCTTCCCAGTTTCACTTCCAACGCCAGATGTGTATGGTTCTTTCCGTGTGGCAGGCCAAGCTGCTTGAGCTGGTAGAAGATAAGTGATGAATAACAATCCCTCCCCCGTTTTTGTTTCTTTTCTTTTTTCCTTTTTCTTTTCCTTCAACCACACCATTCAACCAAGACTACCTGAAGATGGAGGCAGTAACTAAGAAGATCGTCCAGACTACCACCGCCCAGGCTACCACCGCCGCATACCGAGCCTACAACCCTTACGCTTCTGACGCCGGTAATACCAACTATGTCGCTTACGCTGCCGGTGACGCTGCCGAGGCAGCTTACGTTGCCTTCGCTTCCACTCTCCTCTCCTACATGCCCCCCTTCTTCTCCATTGTCGCCTCCAGTGCCTCGTCGGCTACTGCTTCGGCTGCCGCCTCGGTTGCCGCTGCCGCTGTTGAATCCGGCATCTCTTCAGCTGCCGCCTCAATTTCCGCCGCCGTTTCCTCCTCCCGTGCCGCTTCGGACGAAGCTGTTAGTGGTACTAAGGACAATTTGAAGGTGGTTAAATTTTGGCTATGGATTGCATTTGCCGTGCTGGGCTTCTTGTTTCGCGGCTTGAACCTCTTTTACACCCATGCAGCACATCAAAGAGGGAAATCGGACGAACTGAGAAAGCAAATCACCGCGGAAAGAGAAGACGAGGAGTGGGATGATAAGAAGAAAGACAAGGATGACAAGAAGGACAAGAAGGACAAGGAACCAAAAGAGGACGAGACGGCGGAGCCGAAGGTTCAGGACAAGGATGAGAAGAAAGAGGACGACATGGCAGAGCTGAGGGAGGAAGTGGAGGAGATGGAGAATGTGAGGGGGGGAATGGCGGTGCAGAAAGAGGAGCTTCAGAGAATGAAGATGAATAAGGCGAATTGAAGGTTGGCGGGAGCGAGTGGCCGCTGGGGTTGTGGATGGGCGGACATGGACATGACGAGAACGGGGCACGACCCGATCGGTATCACGGCATTACGGTATTGAGAAACGTATATGTACATCGCAATTCACGTTTCCCCCAAGCATTGTAGGGTAGTATAGTCTCGTATCTCTTCGTCTGTTCAGTTCCCTTCTCTCGGAAAATACCTACCCAAGTAAGTCTCTAGTCTCTAGTCTCAAGTCTCAAGTTCGAATCATCCCCGAGAGGATCAAGATAGACACGGCAGGTACATGTAGGGGATAAAAAGTCTATTTACCGCCTACCTAGGAACTTATCGAAGCGAAAGCTGTGTATAGTCTAGTCCATGTTGTGTGATGAATTATCTTGTTGAAATCGTGATATATTAGTGTGGTGAGCGTTGGGATTTGAGACCTTGGTGTTTTTGTTCAATTGTCTTTTTGGTTCAATGTCATATAATAGGTGTGTATGCTCTTCTCTCCCGTTATTCGTATCTTAACAAATACCGCGCTTGATCTTTTTTTTCTATTTGAATGGTGTTGTTGTTCTTTTATCGACGAGTGTCTGTTGTGATATCGGAGGGTTCCTCTACTTGAGAAGTGAGTTACCCCAAGTTACCAAAATAAGACCTTATGTCAACTTGCGAAGGCGTTTGAACAATCACTGCATATGTTTCTTGGATGACGGAGAGATAAAGATGGTATGTCGGAATTCCATCTCATGGGCGGATAAAGATGGACACTATGTTGATGTTCTATCTTACGGGCCAGTAGATAAAAAATAAAATCTAGGCGCCGCTGTTGGTGGTATTGGCCAGGTTTGTAGCCCGGCGATAATTCCATCTCATGGGCGGATAAAGATGGTAACTATGTTGGTGCTCTATCTTACGGGCTGGTGGTGTTGGCCAGGTTCAGGTTTGTAGCCCGGCGATGCAAATTACCGGGGCCGACACCTCCCACCGCCGCCGCCGCCGCCGCCGCACCCCCATCCCCAAGCGCCTCTTTTCTCTTTTTATCGACCTCCAGGGCCCGGTCAGCGTTCTTAAGCTCCATCTTTGCCTTGTTGAGCTCCCACTCCTCCAGTTTCACCCTCCACTTCTCCTCTTTGTGCCTCCACCCCTGCCTATCCCCCCGACATTTTGACCAGATTTGGGTGGCCACCCAGAAGGCGCCCACCAAGGCGGCCAGCCCAGCAACCACCTTGGTAAAAACGTCAACCTTGGCGGCGTTGGCAGCCGCGGCGGCAGCAGAGGAGGACGCATCCGGAAGAGGAGGCATTTTTGTTGTTGTTGTTGTTATGGTGGTGGTGGTGGTGGTGCCTACAGAAACAGTGTGTTAGCGTATGTGGCGGGGGTTGTTGTGGTGTGTGGTTGAAGATCAAAAAAACCAAAAAAGACCAAAACAAAAAACGGGGTTGAGAGGGTATCATATATCGAACCACAACAGAGGTCTTGCTGCGTGGGGATAGACCTTCCTGAACACAACGATACACCTATTCGGGTAGCTCTTGCACGCATTCATGGGTCTTGAAAAGACTTTTTGCTTGGATTGGAAGACATTTGCAGGAGGAAACGAGCCCTCAGAGGCCCCGGGCAACGGACCTTCCACCAACCTTTTGCAAGACCTCTCTTATGCGCTTTATGACTGTAGTATAGCGACCAACAGCGAAGCCCGAATCCCAGTACACCAAGCACTACCCATATCCAAAATTTAGCCACCCGGAAGTTGTCCTCGGTACTGGTAGCGGCTTTGTCCGTGGTATCCGTTGCCGGGCACGGCGGGCATTCCAATGAAGAAGAGAATGGACCGGAAGGAGAACAGGTAACGTAGGAGCAGAAGGGGAAGGGAGGGGCCTGGGTGATGGTCGGGGTTTGTAGTGACAGCAGCGGCAGCGAAGGCGGATTTGGCGGCGGAGAAGAAGGCGGAGACCAAGTAGAAGAGAGCGGAAGCGAAGGAGGTGGCGTCGGCGGCGTCGGCGGCCTGGGTGATGGTGATGGTCATGACGACGGTCTTGGTAATGGTCTCCATTCTGGTCTTGGTTGGATAGTGTGGTTGAAGGAAAAGAAAAAGGAAAAACGGGAGAGGGAATGTTATCATTTATCTTCTACCAGCTCAGGCAGCTTGGCCTGGAACACGGAAAGAACCATACACATCTGGCGCCGGAATTGAAATTGGGAAGGTGCGCTGTGCCATTAGGAAGGAGGGATATTTATGCCTACCTAGAGGTATGTTTGGGACAAGATCTGGTGGACTCGAGCTCTAGAAATGGAAAGAACACGCGCAAGCTTTCCCTTCAAGATTGTGCTAGTAGAACGGAAGGCACATACCTCTATAGCCTCATGATTCATCTGGCAAGGTGCTCGACCACGGCAGGGGCAGTCACCCCGCTCGGGTCCATGGGTGGTCTTGGCTGGTTCTGATTCTGATGAGAAGGATTCTTGATGGTTTTGCTTCTGTACAACCACATCAATATTGGTTCAACTTCCACTCATTGTCTTCCACTTCTTTTGCAGTTTATTCTCTTGTATCTCTCAAAAAATCATCAAGTCACTAGTAGCAGTGCAATCAAAACTCGCCTGCTCCAAAAGACCAATCTTTCTCCAACTGCTCCGTCATCTACTTCATCTTACCTTGGGCCTCGAGTGTCTTTCTCTCCAAGTCACCAACTCCGTGTTGACGAATGCAAGCTTGACATCTCCCACACTTCACGGCAACTTCACTTTGTTGCGACAGCTCGCTCTGCGAGAAACCGTTCCAACAGCGCCATCAAGGTACGTCTGCCATCCCACTGCTCGTATACCAAACATGCTCGTTTATCGGCTAACCATATACCCGTCTAGTGGCCAGAGACCAAAGCAGCTACATCTACCATTTGGCATCGCCGCCGGCTTTGGCCTTCCCTCTAAATGGCATCGACAGCCCAATGAGAGTCGACTACAGGCACTACAAACACTACCGGACAACCACCAAACAGCCTCGTTGAGCCAGTGCCTCGGCCCATACGCTGCTCGACACTCGTGCAACTCCAGCTTCCGAGATACATGACTGGCTTGCTATCGACTGCATATTTCAGTGCCGTTCTCCATGAAACTTCTCCTCGATCAACAATCCAACTTGTGGTCGAGTTCCTGAAATATACCTCAACCGGCTTGGGCATCACGCTAGATCCCGGAGCACTCGACAACACCTCTTGTCGACACTTCCCTCTCCGGCACTGCCTTCTCTCTACGGACGGTCCTATCCGTCTGGTCTTGCCGTGGTGGTAACCAAAATGCGGCGCAATCCCAAGACAGGACTTGCCTTGCCTATAGTTGTTGTGGTTTCTGTGGTTGCAGCGGCAACCACCTCCATCTCGTGGTTGATTCATGCAACCCCCCCACTGTGAGTCAGTGTGTGTGATGGTGTGGTGTGTGGTTTGTCTTATTGTCTTCATCTTGTCGAAAGGCACCTTCTTCAATCTTTCAAAATACTCTTTTTGTCACACGGACATTTGCTCACAGTTTTAGGTTAGGGTTGCCGAGGCTTAGCAGAGCCTCAACGCCTGGCATCAGCCTTATGAATGCCCGGCGGCCGCAGGCCGCGAGACTCAA